>JAUCNO010000626.1:9753787-9765927 GCA_032353835.1 Enteromius viviparus | reverse complement strand
TCTAGGGTTCGGTGTCCGCCGTCCTCCCGGCTCGCCCCCCGGACAGCACGCCACATATGCTAAACTTTATCCTTTTTGATTATGAGGAAGCGCGAACTCTTGAATTTGCATTTTCAGGAGACTGGGCTCAAATATCTGTGTCATACAAATCTCCTAAAGTTTGATGAGTATAAAGTATGGTTGAGATTTAGAGTAACGTTTTGGGTTACAGTTTAAGCTGAAGTTAATAGTGCAACTACAAATGTTGTTTAAATATTTTTAATCTGAAGAAATCATTAAATACACATTTCATGTTTTCTTTTTGTTAAATCTCACTATTTATGACATACTTTGGGGGACCAATTCTCACTATTAACTAACTTTTGCCTCAATAAACTTCTAATTTGCTGCTTATTAGTTAGTAAGGTAAGAGGGGTAAGAGTAAGGGATCTAAAACATGCTCATGAAAAGTAGTGGGCATCACAGTCATAAAAACAAGGAAAAGATTGTCACAGTCATCTAGAGAAATCGGCAGGTTAACAGAATGTATCTCACCCTTAGGAATATGAAATAAAAACAGTGCATTCCTGACCGCAATGGCATCAAGGAGCACTTAACTCACCTAAATTATTCATTTTAAAACATGTACAGAGCCACATTTGTGACTTCTTGTGTCACCAATGCAGAGGGTTGCAGAAGGAAATGAACTGTATCAGCTGAATCGTTCTCTAACCTAGGTCACCCCACAGACTTTTAACCTTCATTTTACATTGAAGTCAATCTCTCTAGAATCGCCTAGTACAAACCCATGTTTCTGAAAGCCTCTGAGTGGGTTGACTTCTATCGCATGCAATGTTTTTTGGGGTTTTTTCAACCTAGATATGTGCTTCAAGGATTTCTTTCTATAAATCTCCAGTGTTTTGCTGTTTGGGAATTATCTAAAAGCCATTTGAAAATCAGCACACACTTGTGTCCTTTAGAAAATGGGATAGAAATCTCAGTTTGAGGAGATTTCTCACATACATTCATATTCCAGCCATTGGACAAGGACCTGCTTTAATGTTTACCCAATACTTTAAGTTAAAGGACTTGTTCCCATTGATCTCTCAATGAGCTCATCCTCCAGCTCTAAGCTAGTCCCTCTTACAGCGACTGTAGATTACCATTCACTGACCCTGGATCTGTGATCAAAGCTTCTTATTCTATCTGTGATCTCCACTGATGGAGGCTCAGTCTGTGTCCAGACCTCTAGAATTCTCCCTCCTTTTCTCTGGGTGTATGATAGAGATCTTAAACACTTCACCAGTGTTCTGCTTTTATCTGGAGCAAGCGCTAATGTGCCTCATTACTTGCCTAGCCTGTGCGCTGTGGAAGAGCGATGGATGGAAGGAGCAGACCGAAGAGAGAGGGGGGAGAAAACAAAAGGGGGAGAACCCCAGTGAGCTTTGGAGTAAGAGAATGCTCCTTTGGGGTTTGTGCGTGAAGCCGTGTATTGGTGAACTCAGCAAGGCGTGAACTATGCACATTTTTGTCTTGCTGCTGTTGTGTTTTAAATGTGTGCAATGTAACCTAAAAATGTACTTCATGTAATATTTATGAACCGGTTTTATTTTGGTCAAACAACTTAGATAGATAGATAGATAGATGGATAGAGTTGTGGAAATCATGTATAATCATATACAGTTAAGGTCAATCCCCCTTTCAGAATCTGCACAATTGTAGTTACTGTATTTTAAAAAAAAAACAGGGATCATACAAAATGCATGTTGTTGTTTGTACTGATTTGAATGCTGTTCAAAAGTTCACATCCCCCTGATTCCCCCTAAAAGGGTTCAAATACATAACCATTCTAGTAAAACAGAATTATGCAGGTAAAAACACAGTATAAAGAATTAAACTTGTAAACTTTTGATCGGGGTAATTTTTGTAAATTCTTTATAAAAATCTAAAACAAAAAGCTTTTGTAAAACTATCCTATTCAAAAGCAATAAATTGTTTTTATAGAAAAAATATTTTTATATAATGATAAATGTTTTGTAAGTTTTTGTGGCTTTGTATATATATATATATATGAAGGATCATGTGTATATAGATCTATGGAGTAATGATACAAAAAAATTCAGGTTTGACATCACAAGAATAAAATACATTTTAAAATATACTCAAATAGAAGACAGTTATGGTATTGTGAATAATACAATATAAATAGTCAACATTTCACTGTTTTTGCTGTTCTTTCTATCAAATAAATGCAGGCTTGATGAACATAATCTACATGAAACATTGAAACACTTTTTTCTGTGAACATGTCTTTATTTCTTTAGAGAACCTGGATGTAACTACACATGGGTGCCTGTGCATGCAGTATCGTGAAATAATCTGCATTGCTTACACTCTAGTATGAGGAAACATATTAACTATTAACTAAGACTTTTGTGTTTCAGCATAGTTTTAGTGATTTTAGGTATGTGGTAGAATTCAGGGATGTAGAATATGCTCATGCAGAATTAAAAGCCAATATACAAGCTAATAAGCAGCTAGTTTAATGTGAGATTTGTTTCTTAAACTAAAAAGAAATATAACCAGTTGATATTTATCAAATACAGTTGCATTTTGTTTTAATAGTTTGACATATCTTAAGAAATCTGATGAGATTTCAAAACAAATGTAACCATAGTCCATATAGTGTTTATCACATGGGCTTGAGAGTAAGAACATGCTAGATAGAAAAACAAGAGAAGCTCATGGAAATACAAATATAAATATATATAACCTTTAAAGGTGTCAGCCAGGGTGTCAAGCTGCTTTTCCTTGTCCATCTGCACCAGCAAGAATTGCACTAGAATGAATGAAATGAAAAAGAGTGCGAAATGTTCATCATAAAAATGTTGGACTTATCTTTATATATCTTTATATTTGGCACGTTGCAAACATGTAGGCTACTTGAAAAAATATGTCCATAAAATATAAATGTTAGTACGAAATGGCCTTGCAAGATGTTAAAAAGCCATGGAGGCAGAACTTACCCACGTATTTCGTTACTTCATGAGGCGTTAAGGGACATACAAATAAAGCTTTGCGCACACGCTCACATATAAACTCTCGGGCATGTACACACACACATATTTAAGTTTATTTAACATAAATCCACATTGTTGCAGCCATTTTTTGTCAAAAGAAATGTACCTTGCTAGTCGGCTGTATACATCACTGAGTACATTAATGCTAACTCGAACAGCGACAGACAAAATATTACATTAAACAGTGAATTATGTGTGCTCTTACCACAACTTATTAAAAATAGAGGTAAATAATCATATCATCATATTAAAATGTACCTTTATTCTTGCTGCGATGTACTGTACGTGACCATCTGACGACGAGACAAGTAAAGAATCCAGAAAGTGCAATGAAGAGGAAAAATTTTATTTTGGGGTTTTTGGGTTAAAATAACCCAACTCAGTGGTTCAGTTTTGAGAATTAATTTGACCTAGCAAGACCTTTTGGTTAACACTTTAGATAAGGAAACACTTATTCACTATTAACTATGACTTTTCCCTTAATAAAGTCCTAATTTGATGCTCATTAATATAGTGTAGTTTTTAAGTTTAGGTATTGGGTAGGATTAGGGATGGAGCGTAATGTAATGTAGAATAAGGCATTAATATGTGCTTAATTACTAATAAATGGATAATATTCTAGTCATGCTAATATATATTATATGATATTATACAATATATGGTAATATTCTAAGCAACTAATTAAGAGAGTCTAAAATGAAGTGTTACTCTATGTTTTACTGAGAGAAAAAAAAAAAAAAAACTATAATGTACTGAATGTGTTAGGTCGTTTGGTATGTAATTCTATGATAAGTACATTGAATTATTTGATAATTACATATCACTGTGGCAGATTGTTTGTTCTTTATGCTCTTCAAAAAAGTCCATACACAAATCATTGCTGTCTTCTAAGAGTTCCTTTGATAAATCCAGTAAATTCAACCAAATAGAAACAGAAGCATTTTTATTCTTTTGACTATATTATCATGATAATTACATGATATTATAGTCACAAGAATAAAAATGCGTTTTTTTGTTTGTTTGTTTTGGTTTGTTTTAAACTGGATTTATCAAAGGAACTCTTATAAGACCCACTTGTTTATAGAGTTTATAATTCTGAGGTTTTTTACTTTTTTAGAAGAACGTAAAGAACAAAACAAAAATCTGCCACAGTCGGCCCAGAGGAGTTCTAAACATCTCCTTTAGTGACTATATGCAAGAGGGAGAGTTTTAGCAACTGCATCAGCATGGTTCATGCCATCAAGAGAGGCAGGAGAAAGGGGGAGGGTTTGAAGTTTCGACAGGTGTGAGAGCTTGTTTCACACTAGAGCGCACAGCAAATAAACATACTGGAATTGGTGTGTGTGTTCACGCAAGGCTGGTTCACAGCTGGTTATGAGAGAGAAATGCAGTGCGGTTTTCCTATTTGACAGTATGAAATAAGAGATGGGAGTGTGGAATACACTATTTATCAGAAGAGACAGCTCCAGTATTTTTTTTATAAACACATACATTTATGTTTTCGTAGTAGGTTGACTAAGGTAGCCATTATCCAAATGGAGATTCTTAAAAACATTAACTCATCAGTTCAAAACTTAAAGTTTTGGAATATTTTTCATGGTGAAATGTATAAAATTTAAATCATAAACATTGTTACATTATTTTAAAACATGAACTAGCCTTATCAAAATTTAGTGATATTTTAAAAGATTAATTAAGCTCGGATTCTTCTCTAGGAGATTCTTTTCTATGTTTCTACTATCGATGGACAAAAAATAGGACACCACATGACTTTGATTTGCTTGGCAAACATTTTTCAAATATTAATAAAGAGAGAAGAGGTCTCATTAAAATATATTTTTTCATTCTTTTAAAGATTTTGGGTTAGGGTTAGATTTTTATGCAGAAACTGAAATCAAAAAGATTCTCATCATAGAAGAAGTAAACTCAAGTCATTCTTTGCCTATTTTCAAGTTCAAAATGTCATGAGCTCTCAGTGTCAAAGAAGAGAGCCTAATTAGAAAAAAAGACATTAGGGAAAAACACATTGTGTACTTTTCCATAGTTATGTATTTATTAAATGTATATGTCTTTATATATGCATTTTTTAATAAAGCAGTGGATAGGATTATATAAATAAACACATTATTAAAAAAACATGTCATTGATTCATTCCAAGCCTCACTTTAAATAAGAGAACGTTGATGGTTGGTTTAATGTTCATTTCAATTGCAAAGGCTGTCAAAAAGATGTTATACACTTCCGCAGTTACGCCAGCTGAAGGGACCCAGTCATGTCATTCTCAGCTCAAGATTCTTTGATTTAGACAAATGGCAGAGGATCTGTGTATTTAAAATCATGCGCCAACAAGAAAAGATGGTGTAGAACCACTGCTCCCCCACATGGAGAACGCTTGTAACTTCTCCCTCCAGTCCATTTTTACAGCCTTGAGAAGGCGAGAAGTCTCTACTGATGAGTCGTGTTTCTCTTTCTTTTAAAAAGTGTTAAAAGAGCCTTTTGGTGTGCACTACGGAGGCCTTTCAGACAGGATGCTTCTGAAAAGCCAAATGTCAAACGCTGAAGTTGTAGACAGGTAGGAAGGTGACTGGGAAGGTAAAGATCAGTCAGGTGTACACAGGGGCATTTATAGACTATAAAGGAGACTGGAAATTACACAAAATGGCACACCTGCAGGGACAAGGTAGCATGAATCTCAATAACTGCCACTTTGTTGACTTAGTGCTTAGAGTGAGGATCCCTTTTATAGCTTGGTATTTGCCAACTGGGATCGTTGCTGTAGGTGACAATTAGCCTTTAATGCTTACGAGGGTGATGATCTTCCTTACCCTTGTCCTGAGTGTAATGACCAACGCCGAGCATGTACAAAGATAATCATGAAAATATGTTGATGACACCTCATTAGCATAGTCCTTAGATATGACCTTCAACATGATATGGGGTATAAAGCCTCTCGGTGTACGTGTGGGTGTGGGTGCACCTGTCTTTTTATAACAAGATTCAATAAAAGCTGCCCTCGGTTGGATTTATCTTACAAGCCCTATGATAACAATCAGGCTGGTGTACAAAAGCATCGAGGGTGCTGGTCTTTGAGCTACAGATGGACAGAATCAGTTTGATAAATGTCCTGAGCCCTGCTAAAACGAGAGTGGCATTCAATGGCTGTCAAATCTATCATTGTGTGGTTAGAGTTCAAATGAGAACGCGACATTGTTTGTGTGAAGGAAGAAGAGGCGCATATAGACTTGCAGACACACTCGCTGTCCTCAGCAGTTACATAAAAGGTTTTTCATTGAGAAAGAAGGGATTTGTATTTTGGCAAAGGCATGAGAGCTGATGATGTACTTGTTGCCAGGGAAACTTGGACAAAAAAAAAAACATTGTATGTTTGGTTCTTTGCGAAGAGTCTCTCTTGACACTGACAATTCATTTGTACTGCATTTACATTCATTGATTCATGACTTGCTCTCATAATATGTGTGCTTGAATTGCAGAATAAAGTTTATTAAAGGCTATAGTTAATCCAAAAAATTACAATTACTCTGTGTTTTATTCACCCTCTATGCATACTAGGTGTAAATAACTACTTTCGGATGAATCCAGTTGGAGTTGTATTACATATTATCCTGACTATTTTAAACATTATCATTACATTAGGCAGGTGTTTCTAAAAACAGTCCAAAGCACGTCAAATAAAGCGAGCACATCCATAATAAAATGTGTGTCACATGACTCCTGGGTGTGAATAAAGGCTTCGTGTAGTGAATCCATGATGCAGTTTGTATGCATCACGCACCTCTGTTGTCTCTTGAGTTTGTTTACAGGAACTAAAGAAGCAAAGTTTTCTTACTGTAGCAAAGGAAAATCTCCTCTTGGCTTATATCCTGAAATTTCTCTTTGCAAATTCTTAGTTTGTAATTCTAATTAATGACTTCATTTATTTTGATTTATTTTGTTTTGTTCTCTTTCTACGATCATCACTAATCATGCATCGTGACATCCTACGCCATCCGCCAGAACGGCTGCTGAATTATGCAGTTACATGAAGTGAGAGAGAAGTTTTTTAACTATTTTTCCTGCAAAAATGTATGTATTTGCTACAGGCGGCCTTTATTCTCACCCCAAAGCCATGAGAGATAAAACAAGAAAGTCATATACACCTACTGTAGGGTGGCTTATGGGTTATTAAAACAGAGGCTATTTTTTATTTTTAACCCTTTAATAGTTCACCCCAAAATGACATAATACAGAATTTTTTGAATTCCAAAACAACACAGGATGCCTGAATAATTGCTGGAAAAAAGAAAAAAGCGGACTGATCAGAACATGTGAGAAATTATCAGCATGAATGTACTTTTCTTGAGATCCTCTTGGATGTTTTAAATAGGTGGTTGAATGTTTATTTTTGTTTGTTTGTTTGGTTGTTTTTTTTGTCTAACATATTTGTTTTGATGGACACGCAATGGACTTTGATTGGTTAGCTGGTCCAGTGAAAATACAAACCCAGAGTTTGTAAAATCTCTAAAACCAACCAAAAAGATTGAATATTAACCCAGGACACAGATAAAATACAGTATGCTGTGAATTGTGAAATATGAAACAAAATAACCCAAGTTAATTTTTACCAAGGTTTATGAACAGCCTTATATGTACAACTACAAGTGTGAAAGCCAAGTTTTAAAGTTAGAGGGCAATGTCTCCCAAGCATAAAGGTCACAAGAAGTTTTGTTTTAAATGGATCATTTCACAAAATCCATCTCAAGAGGCTCCAAATCTGGAGTGTGAATTCTGATAGCCACCTCTATGGATACTTTAGAGGGCATTGATTTGAGTGACACAGTTACTCTTCCTGTTCTCTAAGTGAAACATTAGGATTATTCACTGTGCTCGCTCTCTCTCTTCCTCTCTCTATCTCTTCTGCTTTTCCTATTTTAGGAGGAATGTTCATGTATAGACTTAAAGTGACAAGCTACAAAACTAGACAGAGATAAATTACTTTACTATTTTTAAATATTTCAACACAAGGCATGAAAATCAAATGGCTTAACATGTTCACATAATGCCCGTAAAAAAGATACTGGCTTGCCATCTCCTACAAAGGATAGTTTACCAAAAAACAACAAATTAAAGAAAATTACATGATCTGTGAACATTTACTCACCCTCAAGTTGTTCCATTCCACTATGCTCAATGTGGTCCAACAACTGTTAGGTAACTAACATTCTTCAAATTGTCTTTTTTTATCAGAAGAAAGAAACACATACAGCTTTGGAACAATATACTGTAAGGGTGAGTAAATGTATTTTTGGGTGAACCATCCCTTTAAGCAGAGATACAACTTAAAGCTCACATTGCATTAACTGTTCCAGGAAATGCAGATATCAGTGACATCATGCACTGCCAATCCGTCATGTCATTTTCTTAACATGCAGTTCAGGGAGATGGTTATGAAAAAATCACTAATTCTATAAAAATAAAAAATGCATAGGTGTACATTTTTTTATTAAAGTTTGTGGTCTAAATTACAGGCCAGGCTTTTCTTTGCATATACATCTATTGTAGGCATACTTTAGTTTATATTTGGTTTCATTATGTGTTAGAACTGATGTTTGGATTTAACTGAAAAATGTGAACAAGACTTTTGCATAAAAGACTACAAATAATTTCAACATAACACCATTCATGGCCTTGGGTCGGTGTGCTTTTAAACAGATCTGTTGGATTTTTCCACTCCATTCAAAGATCAATGAATATATCAGACTTGCAGTGTGAAATAGCCTTGGGCAATACATGATGTCGCCAGCTTTTAATTAAAGTCAACGTCATTGTTTTCATGTCTAAAAGCTTCATTCAATTATTTTTTTTTAAATATGTAGGCAAAAAAAAATCAAAAGTCAACCTTTTATTATTTAAAACTTTAATGCATTCTTTTTTAACTTTATCTTTTTGCTTTATGTTATGATTTGTGTGTAATGATAACACAAATTAAATAATGCTAACGATATTAACAATTCAGATACTTGACACTGAGATGACCCTGACTTTTAAAAAAAACACAACATTGAGCTGTTATTATAACCATTAATATTATTAAAAAGTATGACACATTTTCCCAAACCTTCTTGCTACATTCTTGTTTGATGCAAACTATTTTTTATAGTAACCACCACTACCATAAATGAAAGAGATTATTTTTTAATAACTCCATGTTAAGAATGTGCCAGCATAGTTTTTTCCGATTGTAAGATTTGTTCTGAAGAAAAACTGTCAATTATCAATGGTAGTTAAACCAAATAACCCCATTCCCAAACTCTATTGGCTGAGCGATTTTCCTCTGACCTGTCCTTGATACTGATAATGAATCGGTTGCTTAATCCCAAATCCAAATCTTCAAAAATTCATCAAACGTGCAAGTTGTTTTGTGTCTAACCCACTGGAAATAATCATGTAAGTAAACAATATGGAAGCTAAAGCTCCCTAGAAAATGAACAGTGGGATTTGACAGATGTACAGAGAAAACTCTGGTAAGACTCATTAGATGTAAACAGAGGCTCATCAAAAGAAGTGAGAAGGATGAACGGATAATTCACACTGAAAGAGTGAAGAATAAACTCGCTGGCAGCAGACAGACTAGAGATATAAATATGCTTAAGCGTGATGAAACCTGCATTAAACAATGTCTCTATGGATCTCTGCAAAGCACCAGCAAATGAAACACATCAAAACCAAAGAAGGTTATGTTCAGTTCCAAATATGTCTGAAAATGGATTTGACTAATGTAGCTCATTAGAGCTGGAACGATGATGACACTAAGCTCCAAAGGTGGAGAGCTGCAAACGCTGAGGACTACTAACATTTTGAATCTTTAAGATCTTCCCCATAATTTTTAAACTGGTGCAACGCTTCAGTTGTACATTTTAAATAAATAGATTTATTTGCCTTCTTAAATTTCCTAAACCGAGATACAATCAATCCAAATGACTAAGAGTACTTAAGAGTTTATAAAGTGCATTGCAAAATGCTGCATTTTAAGTCACTTAACAGATAAGACCCACATAATGGAAAGAATGTGCAAAAGGTCTCTTAGAAATCTTGGCTGCCTTAATGCATGTTTATTTATCAGGACTAATTTGCAGGGATGAGCGAGACAACGCTTTACCCACCCTTCTCACCAGATGGGCTCTTTCTGACAAGCACAGCTGAAAACAGATCATCTGAATTTCTGAAATGCATTCCGGTTTATTTTTGGAATCAAAGATTAATATTTGATCAGGTCAAATACTTCAGACAAGACAACAGAAATATGCAACGGGGCTCTGTGTTTGGGTTATGCATAATTCATTATTTTCAGCTCTCATTTTTGAAGGCATAGCAGAACAGGAAGGGTGGGAAATAAACAGAGATGTTCAAATGATGTGGGGTGTGTTCCGTCTCATGAAATGAATTAAAACTAGGGTAAATATTTGGTGGCTAGTCAGGACTAACTATCCCTGACTATTTAACAACAGATACAGAAGTTCCGTAATGCATGTAAAACTGATAAATGTGCCATGTGAAATAAATAAAGTAAACAATTAGTGCTGAAAAGGCGAGGTCACAGCTTATAATCATTTATGTATTTGCGACTAATTCTCTTGCACTATTTGTGGTGAGCTTGGTATGTTAATTTGCATTATCATGAGGCTCTCTTTGCCATACTTACAGTCTAAAAGCAATATTTTTAAGATTGTAGACCTGTTTCCTTGTGTTCCAAATGCCATAAATGAAGCATGCTATGTAAGAGGAGTGAGCAGCAACTCTGAAATGTTGTTTTAAAGACATGCTCAAAATATAACCACTAAAGGTCATTCAAAAAATTATTTTCTTAACAAATATCTGTCACTGTTTTAACTTTGCAACCAATGTTTTTAGTGGTGGTTTAAAAGGACGTTTTCTTAAAATCCCATTTTGGGCCCTCTCTCGTACCCACAGAAAGCAGCGTCTGAGCCAGCCAGCCTACCCCACAGAGCACTAACCTCCTCACTGCACCGCATGGACCAGCCACGCACTGAGAGCATGGACTTCTTCAACCGGGTTAACTCTTTATTCTTGTTTGACACCTGTAAATAAAATCCACCCTCCGGGGCTTCACTGCATTTGTCCTTGTCGAGTGTTTCTTCGGCCTGCAACATCTGGTGGAGAATGCGGGCATAGCAGGGAAGAAACCTTTATTTTCTGCCCTCATAACACAGTATTTTTTCCCCTTTTTGTCTTTTTTCCTTCAGTCTGGATACTGATGGCGCTCCTCCCTCCGCCATGGAGGAATTTCTGTAGCGGCTCACTGAGGTTAGAATCCGCCAGAAGCAAAATGTCTCGCCATTTGCCAGGGTGAAACGGAGCAACAGTTGGCAGCGCTTTGGGTGGAAATACAAGCGACCCGATTTCTGCCAAAATTAACCCCTCACGACAACATAGAAGCATTTCTCCAAATGTTTGAGACAATGGTGGTTGGGGAAGGCTGGCATCTGGACGAATGGACGCAGTCGCTGGCACCACTGCTGACGGGGGAAGCACAACGGGCTTTCTTCTCCCTGCCTGCGCGAGATGTGGATGATTATGAAGTGCTGAAAGCAGAAATACTGGCCCGCCTAGGGTTATCTCTGACCTCCGCTGCACAAAGAGTGGGATTTGAAGTGGTAGAGAGAGTGGTGATAGACCAGCTGCTGCGAGCTCTGCCCTGTTCTCACTGTCAAGCCGTTGGGATGCGAAATCCAGAGCCCACACTGGAAGTGGTGGAAGCCATCGAGCTGCCGGAAGGGGCGATTTTTCCCTGGAGGGTGGTCCAGGAGCGGTGGGCACTGGAGGGCACCCCATGACCAGTGAGCAGGCCAGCGGCTCCCTCTCATCGAGATAAGCCGATGCCCACTGAGGAACCAGCGACACCGCCCGGGCTTGGATGGCAGACTGTGCCCTTCATCGCGAGCACCCGTACGGAGCCCCTGAAGTACAAATGCCATAAATGAAGCACGCTATGTAAGAGGAGTGAGCAGCAACTCTGAAATGTTGTTTTAAAGACATGCTCAAAATATAACCACTAAAGGTCAT
>JAUCNO010000626.1:9713463-9738630 GCA_032353835.1 Enteromius viviparus | reverse complement strand
CGTTGTCCCTTGAAAAGATATAATAAAATATTCACAAAAATGTGAGGGGTGTACTCACTTTTGTGAGATACTGTATAATATATGTGTATATATATGTATATGTATATATGTATGTGTGTGTGTGTGTGTATTATATAAAACATTTCAGGCTCCTACTTTATGTGTATGTTCAGTAATTTCACTTGATTATATTTTCTTCATAAATGTAGGACCCTGAGTAAATTGATCATTTTAGAAGAACATTTTAAACCCCAATTAGAGGCTTTTGCAACTGAATATTTCATATGTTGTCTATTCAATTCAAATTGTAGTAATTTGCAAAATGTACTTTGCTTTTTTTAAGAAATTAATACTTTTTAGCAAGTTACATTAAATTGATTGACAGTTACCAAAACTGACGATGAGAGAAAACGTTTATTAAACTCAACATATTAGAATGATTTCTGAAGGATCACAATCCTGAAGATTGGAGTAATGATGCGGAAAATTACTATTTAATCACAGGAATGAATTGCATAAAAATGCAATAAAAAAAGAAAACATTAGAAAATAGAAACAATTTAAGTTTTAAATTGTAATAATATTTGTCAGTATCACAGTTCAACGTTTTTTTTGTTTAATAACTAATAACCCAACAACTGTAATTGACCCAACTTTTCAACAGTTGAGTAATTTGTGTTTTAAGTTGCAAAAAACATATGTTTGTGCACTAGTTCAAAGGTCAGGCTTCTTCAGTAGTTTCAGTTCATTGTTGTGAAGTATCTGATCTGTTGTGTTCACAGATGGTGTCCAAACTACCACAGATGAAGTCCATCTGTAACCTGCATATTGACAAGCTGGAGTTCTTCCGCCTGGTTCACCCGGAGACAGCCTACAGCTTCCCGCCTCTCTACAGGGAAGTGTTTGGCAGTGAGATCAACTTCCCTGACTCCACCAACAGTTAGAGAGCGGGAGAAAGAGGGAGATAGTGAGGGAGAGAATGACAGAGAGTGTGTAGGGGAAATAACGAGTGAGTGTTAAAGCAAGAGAGGCCATTATGTGTAAAAACAGTTTCAGTTTAACACATTTTAAAAATGAGAATCCTCAGCCTATTGCAGCACTGTTAGCATACACACACACACACACAATACACTACAAACATACACAATTAACCTGCTGCAGACATGCTGATACACAGAAACATGGGGGCCAACAAACTTTCAGATTCGACAACACACAACGTATTTGTATAAGGATTATTCCTGGAGTTGTGTGCTCGCATCTCTTTTATATTTCATGGAAACACTCCGGAGATTATTGTACAGATGTATGCTTGCAAAGACCCTTCATCCCAACTTGTGGATGTCTAAGCATGCCAATGTTCCTTCTGCATCTGTACACTGAGATTTTAAAGGAGTTTTATAATTTTAATAATTTAACAGGATCAAACTCTCTTCCACACAAACATTCAGGAGAGCACAACACTTTATAATGAAGAGAATAGGCAAACTAGATGACGTAACCTGTCCTCCGCCACTGAATCACTCTTTAAGCACTACTATCGCTTTTTTTTTCCCTCTCTACACTCATTTTTTCACCCTTAGACAAATCATGAATGTATCCCAAAAGCACTTTTGATTTGAGACCGAATGTACACAATGCACTTTTGGTCTTGCATTATGCTTTATGAGACTTTGACAATCCACTCAAAAAGAAACCTGATGTGCCCAGATTGTTTGTTAAAAATAAGGGGACCAATGTTACGTTAAAGGAACATTCTACATTAAATACAAGTCAAGCTTGTTTCAAAGTAAAAAAATAAATAAAATAAAAAGTGTTTAATTTAATGAAAAAAACATTATAAATATAATATATATATAAACTTCATCTCAGTTTGTGAAAACGCACAAACAAGTATTGACAGAAATGCACTTACAGTTGAAGTCTATAGGGCAGCTGCAAAGTTCTAAAACTATTAGCCCTTATATGACTTACCTGTATCTAATAGCATCTGAGTTTAACTTGTATTTAACTTTGAATTCCTTTAAACAAACCAGATAGTCATAAGTGTTTTAAACTCTTTTCTAATGTGCAATAGAAGTCATAGTCAAACGTTTGCGAACGCCTTTTGTTACAATAATGCAACCGCAACCATGAAATCCTCATTTTAACAGTTTTTTACATGATCACATACCTCGTATTCAGCCAAATTTGACACATTTAGTGCAGTATTAGACTCTAGTTATAGTAAACAAGATGTAAGTGCAACAGCACTTAAAAGAACACATTATTATATGCAAAAGAGATTTTCAGAATAAAAGAGGAGGGTTTGCAAACTTTGGCATGACTGATAATAACGGTGCATTAGTGCCCGTCCACTTTTTCAGCGGTGATGGTTTCGGAAGTGTTCTCTGTACATTTTTTTTATCTCGTAGAGATTTTAAACAGGTTTTGTTAAGTGTTACAAGACGAGAACCAAACCAACCAGCAATGACAAGAAATTACAGTTTTTAGGTTGAAGCAAAAATTATCGAAAATTGGACGAAAACACAGAAGTACAAGACTTAATGGTACTTAATGGCATGAAGCACTGCAATGGTGATGGAAATTAAATTAATTCCTTTACTACTCATTTACTAATAAAACTATTCAGATTTGGACTTAATCGGTATATAATAAATATTTGAAAAATATATTATATTTTGTAGTTCCCTCTAAGTTCTTTTATGGAGGTTTGCAGGGTGCGACTTTCCGATTGGTTGGATTGTCAGTACAGTGTAATCCACTGTTAAACATAACAGTTTCAGAAATAATGTGAAAAAGATGGCTTTACCAAAGTATAAACCATCAGTTAATAACCTCAGAGTTCTTATAAAATATTTGAATTACTTCCGAAACCAGACTATTGCACTCCATTGGCAAATGCAAGGTTTGACACTCACACATGCTCTTGTTTGCTCAGGCACATTTTGACAGTGTTTGGTGCTGCACCTTATTTTTTTGTTAGCATTTTAATGCAATGAGAAACCTCAGTCCCACGTCCCCTTCCCTTGTAAATGCCACTTTAGAATATACAAAAAAAAGTTAAATGTTCATTTAATTTATATGGACATTTCTAAAAGCTTATTTTGAATAGGAATGTAAATAAATTAGTATATTTAGTTAGAAAAGAGAAAAAAAAAGGTGGAACAGGATGAGAGACAGAGGTTTTAAAGAAACAAAGGACTTCTATCAGCCGGCGTTTGAGTTCTTCCAGCTTGTGCTTGGGAATACCGGACTTAAAACATGAACTGGCATGAATTTTGTTCTGGAGCTGCCCTCTATAAGTGATCTGGAGAAAACACTTAACAGGAGATGGACAGTTATTCTGAGCCAGTCTGGATGGCTTTCAACAGCTTCTTCTCTGGGACACACACACAGAGCTGGGGGCAATCTTGATGACCCTAATCTGATGTTATGAGACACTTCCTACAATAGGATCACCTGCCTGGTAGACTTCACATGCTAAAGCATTGTTTTCACAAACCGGAAGAAGCAAATGAGAGAAACCGATTCAAAAGCTTAATCCAGCAGGTTTCGGGTACAGATATGCCACATGCATCTTGTGGCCAATGTGGTTTCTGTTGTATTATTTTGTAAATTGTTGATTGCATCACCTTTTGTCTGTTTCTGTGGCTCAGATCGCATCCTTTCATTCTTTTTTTCCATACTCTTTCACCAAAAAAAAACAGAGTTCTCTGCCATCGAGGTTAACTGTATTGTTTATAGTTACTATGTATAAAACACAACTGGTTAAGACGATTCATATGAACGAAGGAGCTTGTTTTCTGTACGAGAGATCAAATGTGGTGTTGTATCTCAAATTTGTATTTTTGTTTAATTAACTAGAAAAAATGTCTTTTCTACTGTGTGCCCAACTTTACATCTCAAATCAAAGAGTGTAGCCTACTCTTGTTGAAGAATGAGAATTCTGTCTGTGTAACGTATTTTTAAATGTGTTGTTTTGACAATCCCCACCTCTAGGCCTTTGATGCATGCCTTCCTGTAAAGATGACATTGTGTTTGTCTCATTCAGTCACATCCTGTAAAGCAATGTCTGTGGTTTCATGTTTATTTTGTTTTCGTAGAAGAAATGTTTCTGCTCCGTGTGTTTCACACAAAAAAAAAAGATTTATTCTCAGGGAGATGGCTGGTCTTTATGTCACCAGTATCCTCTGCCGACTACACACACACAAACACACACATTACGCACACATATACACTTTGCACCGAATAGGAGACCCGTATTCTTGATCACTGTGTCCTGTAGCTATATTTAAATATATATATATATTTTTTGTGAATGTCAATCACAAAGTGTCAAAGACCTTTCCTTTTTCTGCTAATGTACTATTGCAGGTTTTTTAGCCTGAATTATAAGACACAGAATATGACTAAATGAAAAAATAAAAAATAAAGATGGATTTTATTCTTGAAAAACTAAATGTTGTTGCTTGTGATTTGAATTTTATTTCAGCTTAATTTCACTTCAAATACAGTAATATTTATATATTCTGGCATATCAATAACGGCATATGATGTTAGTGGGAATAGGTGCTTTTGTTAGGGATTTTTTAATATGTGAAATTCAATGCATTGATGATTTATTGAGAACGTAACAAACACAGGTAGATGAATCTTAACCCGGAAGCTGGAGAGTTTGTATCTCTGCAAGCAACGTGACGCATTCAATCAGATAGTTACGCCTCTTTATTATTTCATCTACTGCCAGAGATACATAAGCAAACACATACAACAATATACGTGATATACATACATTACAAAAATAAGTATTTACTTTCGGAACTACAATGCGAGCGTTGAAATCCTGACGTTGGCAACCAGTCAACCAATCAGAGCTCTCCTATTATACGCGACGCGTGTATGGGAGCGTTCTAGTTGCGTCGCGTCAGAGTAGATGGGGTGTGACGTGCACACTGCAGGTTGAAACTCTGGCCGATCAGGAAGAAGAGATTACGAGAGTTTTTTTTTTTTTTTTATACAGCTCTGTGGATACCTATAGTTTTGTTTTTAAAATATCGGCAGAATTAAATTAAATCATAATTTGTTAAAGTGAAGAGATCCGACGCAAAGATGTCTGTTGCCGGACTAAAGAAACAGTTTTATAAAGCGAGTCAGGTGAGTGTTTCCACGTCAGCTGGTAACGTTACACGAGCGTAAACTTACCGACTACACACAACAATAAACAAATAATATACCGTAAGTTTTGAAGACACATTTATTGTGTCAGTTCCGAGTTGATTTATTTCATCTGGGGTCTCCACTGCTCCGGTAAAGTAAAAGTTAAAACATGGCTGTTATTCAATATGTAGTAAGTACCCCTCCTACACAGCATTTTGGCTATCACACGTGCGTTTTAAACGCCTTTGAGCAGGCATCTAATTAAGTTTTAAGACCTATATCTAATAATTAAGAGTCAAAGTCTTGTTTTGCAGCATAAAAACACAGATGACTCACACAATAATTTGTTTTGCCAGCCATATGCTGCAAGCATCAATACACCTTGAGTAAACCAAGCTCATATTTTTCCAAATCAACTCTATAAAGTTAGATGTACCATATGAATATTTTCTGTAAAGATTTTTTATAGCCAAGTACACGTAGGACGCTGTCAAAGTGTTAACCGGTTGCTTTAATGCAGAATCCTGACTTAGCATTGCAACACATTTCTTACCCCACAGTGACTAATATGCGGTTAACATTTTAGATGCATTTTAAACTTGTATGCTCTGGGTTTTGAGCAGGAAGTGCACACATTTTATTTGCAGAATACTCACTATATTCAACAGATGATGCATACTGTTTATTTAATATGCAGAGAAAATGTATTCGTCCACTGTACTGTAAAAAAACATGTCCAGGTCACAGATGAAGTAAATATGCTTATATTGCTTATATGCTTAATATTGCAATATGATCTTGTTCTCGTGATGATTGTGCACATTTCCCTCTCAAATTCTCTTCACTGTAATGCTGAAACTGCATCCTCATTTCCATCATCTTTTAGTTTGTTTTTTTGCAACATACTGTAGTACAATGATGCACTTAACAATACTTGATATTAATGCTTAACAATACTCAGTTTTACCATTGTGTTATTATTTTTACCATTTAATTGTTAAACAATCAATATGTAATGAGTTGTAGAAAGCGGAGTTATTTTCTATTCCTGCTGCTTTTCTTTGTGTGGATGGAAGAGACGATTTTTAGGTATTTACAGATATTGAATCATGTGTACTGGTTGCCAGACAGATAAAGAAAGTGATTTTGAATGAGTTTCTTAGATCGTCTCTTGTAGGGCTGGGCAATTAATCGAAAAGTAATCGTAATCGACATTCAGAACCTATAATCGATCAAATTTTTCCAGAACGATTGTTTCGATTACTTTCCCTTTAAAGACAATACCGCGTGGAGTCACATGACTCGCTCGTTACGTTACCCTACGTGCACAACAGACGCGAATAAATCATGCTATTCACGCGTAGCTAGAAGCTTGAATGTTTTAAGTTTACTTGCTTCATTCACCTTTGAAATTCGCTTCAAAGCAAACACGAATTTGCATCAAAGTGTGCTTTAATTTCAGTTGTTCAACATTGATGTTTAATAAATAATCATAGATAGAAGAGCGTGTTTCCTTCAATTATTTTAAAAATCAAGTAATGCACCCTTTGTTCAAAAATCTCTCACTTGTATTATATGAGCATATTTACTGTACAAGATTTGTCAGTGAACTATAAGGGCAAAAAAAATTAATAAAATAAAATAATCATTCATTAATCTTAATCGAGTAAAAATGTTCAATTAATCGAGATTTGAATTTTAGGCCAAATCACCCAGCCCTACTTAAAAATATCTTATTTTATGTTCAACATAAAAAAGAAATTCATACAGGTTTGGAATAATGACATTTTCATTTTGGGTGAACTATTCCTTTAACTAAAGAAGTTTATTGTAAAGTGCTACCACATAGCTATCAGTTACAACCATCACAAGTGTGTATTAAAGTTAGCACTCACTGTTAAGTGGGTGCCATCTGACGGCATTCAGCTGGGCATTACAGTAATGAAACATAAATTCATGTCCAGAACGTTCCACTTGCCCTTGCAACAAAGGCAAGAGATCATGACCATCAATGACTCTGTAATGGAAACAAGTGGTAATGCACTGCAATTACTAGCCTAGTTATTGAGTCTATTTAGCAGTTTGAAGCAGCTATAATACAAAACATCATTATTCCATACTAATGAGCTACCGGGTATACGTTCATCTTACAAAGTGCCTGAAAACAAATTCTAATCTACTGACTTCTGTATATTCCAATATTTCAATCTACTTCCAGATTAGCTGCATCTATTGTATCTCAGTAACCAAATCTTTAACTGGCAGATCCTGTTGCTAGGCAACAGATTCTCACCTGTCGCTGGGTATAGAAGCTCCAGCTAAATTCAGCACCGTGGGGAAAATATCCATGTTGCTAGTGGGCTCATCAATGACCTTCCCGGCAGGTAAGACACCTGGCCAACGAAGAATCCCTGGTATCCGAATCCCACCTTCCCAGTTAGTTGACTTGCCAGCTGCTCAACAGACACCAAAGGATTTGATACTGCATACTGTTTCTGTTTACCTCATATTTAAAACTGGAAATAATGCTGAAATGTGATACCCAAAATAGTAAACTGGCTCCCACGACTATCCTAAGGACAAACCCAAATAAAACATACCTTTGTATATGCCGCTATAACCTCCATGCATCTCTCCATCGATGGAAATCTCTTCCAGGTGAGGCCCCTGATCTGAAGTCATGTACACCAGCGTGTTTTCCTTCAAGTTGAAGCGCTCCAAAGTCTGCATGATCTGACCTAAGAACGGCAATAACATTGTGAGAAAGTCAGATTGACAATTAAATCGATATTAAAATACAAAAAAACAACATGGTGCAACATTTGACTATAACTCCTGGAAAAGTTACATCTTCTAGTGCAATGCAGCACTGTATTGATTTTTTACCAAAATTCTCATTTGGGACTTGTTTAAATCCATAACACGGTAGAAACTTTTGCGGTTTGTTTACACAAAACACACACTTTTATATGAACAACTTAAATAATAATAAAGAGGAATGAAGAGTGCTTTGATTGTAATTGATTACACTGTCTTTTAGTTGTGACTGTCTGTGGATCTAGTGGCTTATTATCTTATTTAATTGAAATAGGCAAATTTTGTTCAGTACTTAAAAAGACATTTGAACCCCAAAAGATAATTCTGTCATAATATACCCTCAAGTCATTCCAAACTTGTTTGAAAAGATCACATTTTGGTAACTAAATTAGGATTAAAAGTTCCACAGAAGTCAGAAAGTGATGCAGGTTTGGAATGACATGAGGATGAGTTAATGATGGCATAATTATCATATTTGGGTGCACTATTACTTTGTTTCCTTATTATATGGTACACTAATTAGCACCTGTGTCAAAAAAAAAAAACCTATTTGCCAAACATTTTAACACACTTAACTGATAATTAGTCATGAACCAAAAAAAAAAAAATAGATCTAAAGATTGTTGCTTTAATACTAGAATAATGCAAGACAAATAAATTGTGCCTAGACATGAACCTCTTTAAAACACCTCATTACCTCCAAAACTTAAAATGCGCAATCTGATTACCAGCTTGCGGTTTCCAACAGACAGAAAAATCTATTCATTCATTCTGCTTATTCCCCCTGAACACAGCACGACTAAAAAAAGGGTCCTTTACTTTAAAACAGTGCTGACAGTATATATCTTGTGCTATAAACAATGTCACTTTTGCATTTATGTGGCAAGTACACTCATTTAGTTAGTTCTTTTTAGAAACCATTCATTGTGCCCTTTTAAGAGACACACTCATTGGTTTATGATAAATTCTTTCTAGCCTCAGCTGCCTCAGAAGATTAATTTAGCAAATATGATACGTTTACCTTAATTAAAGGCTAAAACAGCATAAACAAGTAGTACAGTTTGAGATAGCAGCTTATTACCAAGACTTTCCTTGTAAAACCAAACCAATTTATTGCACTCACTTTTAATTAGCAGCTTATTAAGACATGACGAATTCAAAAGTCACTCAGTACCTACACTCCAGTCAACCTCCATTACAGCATCACCATAGAGGCCATGCTGACTTCTTCCCCTAAAGGGAGGAGAGGCAAACAGTCCAGTGTGGACTTGGAGGAATGAGAAGAAGAGCAAGAATGGTCTCTCTGAATTCCTGTTCAAAAATAATAATGAAAAATCAATGTTTAATCTTTACATTACCGTTGGACAAACATAAAGCACGTAATTTCAGGGTTGTGTTATGCCATCAATTCAGGGATTAGAGCCTGACTGTAAGGGATTTTCTCTTAAGCAAGTTTTGTTTACCAGGCTTTGTTTTAAATTAAGGCAATGCTTTACAATCCATATATTACTACAACGGGAGTATTTAAACTTGGTCAATACTATATGAATCTTATGCTGTAGCTGAAAACTAAAATTTTCCAATAAACAGACGAACAGTGTTCGATCTCATATGACTTTCTTTCTTCTGCAGAACATGAAATGACAAATTTTAAAGAACTGTGCTAGTCAATCTTTTCCACACAATGAATTTGGTTTAAAACTTCAAAAAGAACACAAAGCACCATAATAGTATTATTATATATATAGTGGTCCAGATGATTTCAAATCCATTCCAAATCTTCCGAAGCCATGCACTACAGTATGATCATTATTCTGAAAAATTACACTTTCATGCTTTTGTGGCCTTTTTGAAGCTTGAAAGCATTAAGGCTGGAATACACAACATGACTTTTGCCTCTAGATGTTTGTGGAGATTTGCAGCTTGGAGTCAGCAACCACTCTGCAGACAGTGGTCAGGCATTGATAGATTTGACAGAACAATCACATGGCGTATAATGTGATTTATGTATTAGCTGCAGACTATGATTCCATCCAGTTAAACGATTTCAAACATATTTTAAGCAGATATTTTAAAAGTTTTAGAACAAATACTGCAACCAGGTGCAAGTTCTTGCAAGAGTTGGTTTTTTCGAAATGGTGTACAATTTGGCTAATATGTGATCCTCAGATTTAGTATGATTTTAAAAACTGTTCACATTCTAGTTTTGTATGAATTCCAGAATTTAGTCGTGCAATCTGTCCTTTCTTCAAAAAGTCTCCTTCCTCCACAGAAGAAATAAAGTAATACAGGTTTGGAAAGAAAAATAACATAATTTGGTTTTTGGGTGAACCCTACCTTTTGAGGGTTAATCAAATTAATAATGCAGAGGCTTAAGCAAGACCTTCAATTTCAATACAGACCTTTCAAAATGGATTGACAATTTCCCTTGATATTAACTCAGTCACTGCATTTGTTAAGCTCAGAGCCAGTCCCTAAAAAAAGCTTTTCACACTTTAATATCACGATAAAATGTGGACACATACCTTTCCAGAAACTCAATGGCTTCATTGGTCATCCTCTGTGTAAGGTTTTCTGATTTATATGGTTGCTCAACAATCTCTGGCCCTCGCATGACAAAGCAATTTAGATTGGGGAATGTGTACACCAACACACCAAAGAGACTGATCACTAACCCTAACAAGACCAGAAAACCAAATACTACCCTCCTGGTCACAGTTAATATCCCTTTAATATGGAGTAACACCAGGGAAACTAGACCAATACTAAGGGCCTTGTATGGGATGTAACCACGGACAAAAAGTAGAACAGAGCCATGTCCAGGCTGGCAGTCCCGAAGATGCGTCATAATGGTGCCATAGAAGTAGTCAAAGCCATGAGAGGTAGGATGGTGGCAGAAGTCAGCATTGTCCTCACAGTTGAGACCCAAGTGCCATTTCCCTAAAAAAAAAAATGTGTTTATAAAAATCAAAAATTGATTTAATTACTGGCAAAACATAACTAAAAAGCAGGGGTCATCATAGCCTTTGAGGTCCACTTTCCTGAAGAGTTTAACTCTAAACTTAATCAAACATACCTGAACAAGTTAATCAATGGCTCCAGGATCATTAGAAAATCATAGGTAGGTAAGTGTGATCAGGGTTGGAGCTAAACTCTGCAGTAAAGTGGATCTTGCAAGCCAGATTTGACTCGATATCACCACAGAAAATGTTCAGTGTCGTCTGAACCTCAGTGTGCTTATCAAATCACATAATGCTGCAAAGAAAATAAGTCTGTACTCTGGATTTCAGAATAAAGCGTGGCACTGCGTTAATTTAAACCGATGCAGTTTATGATTCAGTGTTTTCAGCCGTTCATTGTGCACATCTGTGCATTTGCTACCAGTTTAACATCTGCAGTTTATGAGAAGGTACAGTACCATGCACCTGGTTCATTTTATTTTCTTTATTTTAACTGTTCATTGTTAGTTCAGGTTAGCTTAGATCCATTAAATGATTAACAGATACAACATTTGATTTTAATAATGCATTAACAAATGCATAACATATTAATATATGCATTAGAAATAATGTTTACTCTTAGTGTATGTTAACTACTTTTTCCATTTTTATAGTGTAGTTACAGTTAGTTATATATTTCTGTCTGAGCTAATATTAATAATAATATAATTTGGCTCCTTGAAAATGAGAATGTGCGCATAATATAGAATGAGACATTATGTTTTTTTTTGTTTTTTGTTTTTTTAAATTGGTAACTGAGAAGATTTTTAACTTTCCTCCAAAGTCTTCCAGATGGACTTCTATATATTCAGCCACATCTGTAAAGCATTGTCTCACTTTATTTTTCTCACCAATTGGTTAGCATTTTTTTTACATAAACATTTACCTGCAAACACCAAATTTCCTAGGTTTGCCTGAGCCACAGGACTATCAAACAATAGCTTTTGGGCTCTCACTTGCCCCTTGGGTGTTACAGGAGGCTTTGAGAAATGTCAGTTTTAGAGTGTCTGCTTATTTAGACAATCTGCTTCTCTGCACTCCCTCTCAGAACAAGGAAGGGACAAGCAGATTCCTTTAGAATGTGCCTTCGTCTGTTGGGCCTAATGGTTTGGACATGGGCTGTTATTCTCCTAGGGTTTTTGGACAGCAACAGAGCATTTTTGTCCCCATTCTTACCTCAACTGGCAGCTGATAGGTACTTCAGCTTGCATGCGAGACTCCTAATTTCTAAAAACTGTAACCTAATTAGGTCTGTTTCACCAAGAAAATTCAATAAACATGAACACTAATTCACTGAGGTGCTGAGTTTGAGGGCAGAGGAGCAGAGGGCTTACAGCCCCATAATTTCAAAAGGACACAAAGTACACTAATTTATTCTTCCTGTTTTTTGGTTTTAAAACTCTGCTCGCTTTTTCTGAAAACACTACATTTTAGTAAGATCAGACAACACCACAGCGGTGGCTGTCACAGCTGTGCAGTTTGGCAGCCGAGTGGAGGAGTGCACGTTCCCATTTATTATATGCAACTCTAATCAACTGGTGAATTGAGTGTGTGAGAGATATGTCATTTTATGAAGGATGAATATTGTCTAAAAACCACTAAACCCATTCTAGAATCTAACTATGATTTTGAACACTTTCTCTCAGCCCCAGTTCATACCATACAGTGATTTCCTACAAACGATGAAAAGCATGTACGGTTTCCTGCAAAGTGAGTCATGCATTTAGTACTTTTACTTAAGATAAACCCCCATTTGTCCCTAAGGTGAGCCTGTCATTTTTTATTTGCTAATCAGAGCTCCTAGCTTTTCATCCACTTTTCTATCATGCGATATCACCATTTCCTGTGGACACAGGACAAGATAAACTGAAGAAGTAATTAAACAAACAAAACAATCAATCAATTAAATAGTAAATTAATCATTTAATTATTTTGGATTATTCAGTAGCTATGCATGCCAAACTCTTGCTTATTCCCTTTTCCTTGCCAATTTTCAATTATATAATGTGCAAATTGTTTTTAAATATATAATTTTAAAGTAAATAAGAGATTTACAATGTTTTTTGAACTTTCTATTCATTGCAGAATCACATTTTCCTCAAAAATATGAAGCAGCACAACTATTTTCAACATTGACGATAATAAATGTTACGTGAGCGGTAAATCAGCATATTAGAATGATTTCTGATTTCTTGTGAGCTGCAGAAGACTGGAGTAATGGAGGTTTTGCACACAGGAATAAATTACATTTTAAAATATATTCAAAATGCCGCCTTAGGGATATAAGATAAGAGGTTACATTAAATAAGTGTGTGTGTGTGTGTGTGTGTGTGTGTGTGTGTGTGTGTGACATAACTAATTATGGAATATTTACAAAGGGGGAAATGTTGAGATTATTTAAAATATATTGAGATATTTTTTTAAACTCGATATGAATTTTGACATATCGTATATATCGATTTAATGTTTATATTTATTTTTCGTCACTTTGCTTGTTTACCTTCTCCATAGATATATATACTGACTAGATGTCACCTCTGAGGCTGCTGTCCATAGGAACGATCCATCAGCACGGGGAAAAACCGCATCTACTCTGCATTAGTTAACATTGGCAGAGAACTATCAACGATTAAAATCACCTTAATTTTCAACCGATTTTCAAGCCGTTTGGTTTATTATAAATGTCAGACATATATTTATGATAGAACATAGATTAATTATTTAATCTATGTTCTATCATAAATATGTGATATATCATATACAATACAATACAATACTTAGACATACCTACATAACTAATTAATTTGTTCTACAATGCATAAAACAAAAAAGTGGGTGCAGCTCATACTCCTCTCTCCTGATTGCTATTGCCCAAGACTGACGCCTCTGTTTATCACTTGGGACTCTACAAACAAAACATATTCCAAAAGTCCATAGCATTTTTGTGGTGTACTTCAAGGGACATAGCCACGTGATAGCAGTGTAAATGGGCATTCATTCACCAGGGAGGACGACAGCAATCACTAACCATAGCAATAAAATCGTCCACACTGACCATTGACAAGCAAAGTCTTTGATGTGTGATGGGTTCTGATTGACTATTAGCTTCTAGCTTTTTTATCGTTCTCAAATCGCTCTGAAAGTGACCCCAAACAGTATTTTGCTTCATATGGTTATAGTTTATGTGCGAACGTCGTCATTCACTTTAACGATTACCTTTAAAACTAACACTGACACAAACTTTAGACAACTCTTCACCATCTTGCAATTATATTATATTCATTGTTGGTTTTCTTCAACCTACATTAACATAACTTAACGTTACCAAGCTCTTTCTTTCATAGGATAACATTAACTTCGTTAATTTTCCATGACAAATTTGCAACATCTTACCATCATATTACATCAATGCATTTCCTTCAGATCCCTGAAACAAGATGGCGGCGATGTTGCCATATGCTTAAAGGCCCGAGGCGACATCTAGTCAGTATATACATATATCTATGCCCTCGTCTGTCGTCTTAATCAAATTGGCGGCGCCCGCAACCAGACCGGAGGCTACTAGGGTTGTAACCTAAGTAACCGGTATGTACTGAACAGAAACAAAACGCAGATTTTGGTGTCGTGCCTGAACGAAAAAGCCCAAAAAATCGATGGCGCCAAATCTATGCCATTAATAAACGAGAGTACCACTGATGCTGGTGCGCGCGGTAAATCAGTTCCGCGAGAGGAAAACAGATCTACATGCGAAGAAACGGGAGCCCGCAAGCTCATTTCAAACCTGATATGTCATCTGCGTGCTATTATTCTTGTGCTCGATCGTCTCTCACCAGACCCCTGTTCCATAAAACAAGTTTACCAAATAAGCCAGGCTTATGGCAGATAGTCAGACTTATTTTAATACAAATTAACTGGCAATAAGTCAGACTAACTGAAATAAGCCTGGCTTATTTGGTAAACTTGTTATATGGAACAGGCCCCTGCTCCAGGACCCGTGAACATGTTTACTTTTGTCAGTGATGGGGCGGGGCTTGTTGTTTATAGTAAAGTTAAGTGAATGAAGATAGTTCATTCACTTAACTTGAGACATGGCATTGGATCATATGTTAGTTATTGTTTCATAAGCTTATTTTATTTATTCATTTACGAAATATAATTCTTGATTTATAATCATATCTATTACAAAGGAGATTTAAAGAAGTCTCACTTATCTTCCTGACAAAACAAATAAAAAACAACATAGAGGGCTAAGGAACTATTCATTTCAATATGCAAATAAATATGAAACGGTACAACTGTTCACTTGAATGTTTTATCATGAAATTGTATGAAAGGTTTAAAAAGTTGAGTTTTATTTTTGAATTTCTTCCTTTATTTTTTTTACAATTTTTAATTGTAATTAAAATTTTTAAAGGAAAATCCGCAGAAGCTCTTTTTCTGAACTGCATACCTTTGAGTTTCAATGAAAAAAAGACTTTGGATTTTGTCATATTTGTTTTTGCAGTAGTTTTGGGGGGGTTATTTATACTGTAAAGATATTGAGATATATATCGTATATCGAGATATTTCTTTTTGCTCCATATCGCCCAGCCCTACTCAGTTTGTAAATAATTGCTAGAATGCATTTAGTTTAAAGTGACATACTTTACAGGACCCTGTTACTATATAACCAGAGTTTTGCAAGTAGCATACCAATTACAGCAGTAGAATAGCCTTGCCCTTTGACAGCCTTGGCAAAGGTGATTTCTTCTTGTGGAAGGCCTCCTGACGATGCAGAAAAGAGAAAAACTCCCATACGCCCATGTGCTGCCATACCTATGACATCCAAAAAAAGCAAATGTACACATGAAGTGAGAAAACTAAACCAATGTTAAAAATACAAACTGACCATTTGTTACGAATGTGCTGCATAAATATGCCATTAATCTACCGAATTTCCCCTATTAATACTAATAGCATTATAATTAAACTATTATAATATAAATAATACTTGTCCTGCAGTTCTCATACAAAGAACAGTGTTAAAACTAAGTCTCACCAAAGTTTTAAAAACAGCACATATCCCTTATTTCAGCAGAACTCCATGTTCAGTAACTCTGGCACTGACCTGATCGAATAGGGTATCTGCCTGTGAGGAAAGCTGCCCTGCTGGGAGTGCAGAGTGGCGCAGCAGCTATGTGTTGGGTCAGTTTCACCCCTTCTAGGGAAAGTCTGTCAATGTTAGGCGTCCTGCAGTCCAGAACAACCACAACACAGTCTCATTATGTCTACTCACCTGGGTTCTAAAATTATGGAAGCCTGTTTACTCTATGAAATAAAAATATATATTTTTTCCTCTGAATAGATTTTTGACTTTTAATATGGCAATTCTAAGCATTTCTACAGCATAATTAATTTTTTTAAAGAGTTGCAAAAAAAGTGAAAACAGAACTTTGGAATAAAAATATGTAATTCTCTTTTTTATCTTTCATACTATTGGAGAAAAAAGCTTCCATACAATCTTTATTTAGCAATTAAAACATACTGTATATGAACCCATCAAAAAGAAATTGCAAGTCAAATTTTCAAAATCTTGAATTGTTCTTGCACATCCTCTGACACTGCTGGCCTAATTGTATATTAATTCACATGCAGAGTACATACATGTAACAATTAAAATGTAAAATGTGACCCACAATTAACAAATCAAGTGGACAGTTAGTACAGAGTTCTTCAAAGAACTATTAATAAAAACAATAAACTATAAATTCTATGAACAAACCTCAGTGTTGTGTTTCCATAGCATCCAAGATCGCCAATTCCTAAATCGTCCACCATCATAAAGACAAAATTAGGTTTTCTACCGCTTTCTGCATCAGCAGAACAGAGAAGCAGAAGTCCAAGGGTGCAACATATCCATGGAATGGATTTCATTGTATACACTGAAAGAGAAGGATATTGAAAGAGATCATTTAAAACAACACTTTAAAATGTAATATATAAACAACCATGTGTGTGTGTGTGTGTGTGTATGTGTAAAAGAATATATATATTAAAATTGTTGTTGTTTTTTATTATTGTTATTATTTTAAGTTTACACAATAAGTTTTTGTTTACTTGTATTGGGTATTTTTTATTCATTATATTTGCATTACAGTACTTCAGCTCATATTCATTTTATTTCAGGTATATATATATATATAGTATTATTGAATAATTACAATACTGCTGGAAGCTTTGGAAACTAGTTAAATATAGTCAAAAACATTATAGAAGTCCATTAAATAAAATATAACTCGCACTCACTCATAGGTTATAATTACATTTTTACATTTCTAAACAGACTATTGAAATGCAAAACTATCCTACGCAATACGTTTTTAGTACAGACTAAATATATTTTCTTCTAAAACGGACGGTCTGCCGTGGCCTACCTGCTACATCCAGGACGAGAGAGAAATCATCTTGCCTGAAACATTGCTGCAGACGGCAGTTAATGCATAACGTGCTCTAGTTTAGTGTAAACAAACATTACGCTCACGATATAAGGAAGTAGAGTGCAGAAGATCACGTGCTTCACATGTGTTAGATTGATAGGCTGACTGATTGAGCGGAAATGTATTTTTATAAATGACATTTTTTGACCATTAATCTTCTGAATGATGTGTCCTCCACAACACAGCACTTCTCATTTTCGGCTTGGTTTAAATGAAGCGCTAAAATAAAACGTCCATAAAGAACCGGGAAATGTCGTGTAGCGCACGTGCAGCAGTTATTTTCAGGTTCTCTCCGACGAAACGATCTTTGGTTGCAGCCTCTACTAACTTACGACTTTCGCTTGTGTTCTGTCAATTTGTCTTCCCCACCATTCTGATGATAGGTTTTCAGTGAAACAGCGCCATCTCTCGTTCGTTATTAATATAAAAGGAAGCCAATCTTCCACCCTCAGTATCAGAATTTCTGTGGTCTACTGTTTTCATGACAGGCAAGAGATCATGCTATGACAAGCTTGTCAAAACACCGTTTGCAACCGATAATCCCGCTGCATATTAGCATAATATTTAAATTTTAACTTTTAAAGCTCGCACATCAGAGCCTGACAGAAATTGCTCTGAAATTAGCTCTTTTGAGGTTTATCTCATTGTGCTGGGATTGTGTGCGTTGATGGAAATTGAACTCCCTCGGTGAAAGTGTGTTTTGGTTTTTTATCTTTTATATTAAGCTAAGCATGTGACGGATCCCACAGATTTACTTTATACTACACCAGCAGTCTCACGGTTTTTAGCTCAAGAATATTCTGGATTTTGCAATCGACAGCAATTATTAAATGACTTTTTCCTTACAGAGAGAGAGAGAACAACAACAACAACTTAACAATGCAATTATTATTATATATATTAGCTAAATAATTTTCTTGAATAAAATATATGCATCAAATTCTAATCTTAAATCCTGCAATCGGCCCCATTTACATTCACTGTATTATAACTGCTTTGCAACCTATATATACTGTATCTTTTCTGCATGAGTAAATTATAACACAATTTTCCTTTCTCTGGGTGAACTATTAGCTTAATAAGTACTGAACACAAAAGTCTCCCTCAAACTGGCAGACCATTGCCTTTTTGTTTCTCTGTTCTATTTCGCTCTCAAATTTCTCTATATACAACATTTATAGTATTTATCCATCAAGTCAATCCACCCACACTCTTTGCAGACTAAAACAGCCTAGCATTTATTTTCAGGGGTATTGCATCCAGCCTTATTAACTGCATTACTCTTCTGTTAAACTTTGAGGCCACTGGGACTTTTCATTTGCTAACATTCATGCTCAAACGCTCAGAATGTGCTTTGAGCTGCTAGCCAGCAGTTGGTGCTGAGCACACTTCACACTGAAGTACATAAAAATGAAAAAGCTAACTATGCTAAACAGCAGTAAACACATCCTGGCCATTCTGTTGCTTTGTATGCAAATCTGGCTTCTGGCCATAAACGTGCCAGCTGCCTTTACCGTCTAACATGATTCTCTGATTAATTGCGTAGGCTAATAAAACACAGTTCCCCCGGCTTGCTGCCGCACATCAATGCACAAGCAGTTGTGTTGACATTTTACATAACACTGTTTTATAACATCACTGCGTCGCACAGTAAATGTTCTCTTTGTACGCCTCTGAGGCACTGACTCTCAGGTATCATTTCGAAAAAATACTGTCAATTACTTTTCCATATAAAGTACTATCTAAATAAACAATATATTGAATTCTAAATGCATCAAAAGCTACAGATTTGTCTTATTCAAGTGAAAATGCTCATGGGAAGTTATTGACAGAGTACAGTGATCAAACACTGATCCCCTTTTTGAAAACTGCGGGAAGCAAGATTTGGATGAGTCTCACTAGTGTCAGCTGACGTCTCACTAGTGTCACTTTACAGTCACTGGAGAACCCTTCAGCAGCAAGCCTCCTGTTCTTATCTGATCAAAGGACTATAGTTGGATGCATGAGGGTAACACTTTTGTTTTTCAATTTATTTGTAGTATATACCTTATTTTTACATTTAGATTACCCTTGACATTGTCGTATGCCCATATAAACGTATTGTTTAAAACTGCTACTAATTTAATAACACTGTAACTGAATAAATAATTAAATAAATGATCTAGTATAAAGTATTAAACCAAGTTTATTTCATATTTTAGTGTTTATTTTCAAATGAATGAATAAAAAAAGTTTGTCAGTAAGAATGCATTAAATGTATTGCAGTAAATGTAAATTATATTGAAAAGTATATTAAAATAATTGCATTACTATTAAACAATATTACTGATTTTATTAATTTTCAAACAAATATATATATATATATATATATATATATTTTTTTTTTTATGCAATTATTGTATTTATTTATTACAAAAACAACCATTTATATTGTATTGTATATTGTAAATGCACTGACTATTATATCCAGACATTGTATGCACTGGATATAAATTTTAATTTTAGAACAGTCTTAGTAACCATGTAACTGTTTATGTTTTGTACATGAAGAGTAAAATGCATTCTATAGTCAATGTAACATGTTGACCAGTTGATGGCAGTATCAGCTTTCTGACATGGACTGAAATTTCAATCACTGTGTAGAATTGTCCTGTAACTGCTGACCATTTCCAGGAATCTCGCTTTATCTCACTGAAATAGAAGGTGGGCTCTAAAGTACCTACTATATATATTTAAGTAAAGAATAAAACCTGTATACCTTATACCTGCTTTATTAAACTGAAACACTCAGCACATGCTGGCTATGGATCACTAAACAAAAGAGTTGTCCATCAGAATTAATTTTCTTCCAGAACAGAACTGAAAGCAATGCAGTATCACACAGAATGTGCACTGATGCAAGGCACACAACACAAGAGCTTATTTAAAGTAGCTGCTGGGCATCACATTGCATTAACCTTAAGGATACTTTACAGAAATAGACTAAAAAAAAAAAAAAACATCTTTAAGACTGCAGTTGCACACGGATTCTCAGAATTCGGATGAATTTGTCCTCAGTGCGGCACACATATTAAATGGCACTCTATAGTAATACGATCCACTCATTCTCTCTTTCAAAAAGACCAGATCTGCAGATTATTGTTTGCAGTTCCTTTACCTTCCAACCAGGGTCATGCCACTGTCACTCAACACATGGGGGTCTCCTATCAGCAAGAGCCCGAGGGTCCTGTCTCAGCAGGTAGACCCCTCTGGCTCGTGTTGGCGCGTTCCAGCACAGATGGCCCACCCAGGTGGAACAGACCATTGTATATCATGTTAGGGTCCTGAACTCACCTTTCATGCTTGGTGGTCGATCTTATCATAAAGGGACTCTGAAAGACAACACACCTGCAGCAGCCTCTGAAACATAGCAGGGTATTTAAAAACATTTAAAACAGGTTTTACCAACACTTTTATTTGGGGAAATGAAATTGTGTTACGTAATCAGTTTTGTTTTCTTTTCATTATATCTAGTCTCACTTTCTCTCTCACTTTTTGCTCTGTATGAACAGAGCCTGGTGCGTTGCTTCAGGCCCACATCCCCGCACTCCTGTAATGACTGAATAAAGACAATTTGTCAAACATGAGTGAATGCCTTAAGGGAGATAAAAGAGAAAGGAACATAAGGATCAAGTTCCTTCACAAAAGCTGTAGAAAAGGCCCCTTACAAGTGTCCAGATAGCTTTCTTTTATCTTGTAGTAACGTGCCTTTTTAAAAGTAATACGGTCTATAGAACCTCAGGGTAAAATGATATCAGTCTCAATATAATTATAAGATTAACACTATGTAATTATTAGATTTTATCGGATTAGTAGTAATACGCCTATTTGATTTCTCAATATTTACATCTGCTTAATGTGCAGTGTCTGCCTGAATACGTTTAAATCATTATCTTTAATTCAAACATATTTCACCCAGTTCTAATAGATCTGTTATGCTGCTGAATTGCTGCTGGAAAGCATAGGCTGCTATGAGTATTTAAGACATACTGGTGTTGCACAAATAGCATATATATGTAAAAACCTGTAGCAGATCTTGAGCTGGGGAAGGTGGAGGGTTTCAGAGTAACTCTGCTACGAGAGGCTGTAGAGTGGTAACCAGCCATTTAAATGTAAAGCAGTAAGCTCATTGGCTGTGTATTCAACATGCATACACATTGGCATTTCTCTTTAAACCGAAGCAGTTATTTTTATCCCAAGTCGCAGTGCTTTTTATTAGGGGCTTATAGGTCAGTCAGGGACTTTGAGATATTGTTTTTAAAAAATTCAGGTGCATGAAATCGTGAAGAACTCCATATCTCAAGGCACATTAAAAATTGCCTTATTTTAACTTTATATGAGCATTTCATGTGTGGTTTTCCAGTGGAGTCAGAGATATCATAAATATGAGTTCCAGGGACATGGGTGACAAAGTCATATTTGCAAGTCATGACATTGTAAGAGGTGTGTTGATTTAATATATCACACAAACACTGATCTATAACATACCTTTATATAATATAAAATCAGTGATTGAAAAATAAGCCTGTAGTGAAGTAATTAATGGTTTTGCAAATCAAATTTTCTATGCACATGTTATGTACTGTTCCATACTGTTTGTTTGTTTTGATTGATGGTCTGTTATTGACGTGTAATCATTAACTTACAGAAATACTTACTGTTAATACCATGTATACATTGGGTATGGAAAGCATTTTCCCCTCATTAATGTATGCACAGGACCTCATATTGACAGAAAAACACAGAATTGTTAACATTTTTGCAGATTTATTAAAAATGAAAAACTTAAATATCACATGGTCCTAAGTATTCAGACCCTTTGCTCAGGATTTAGTAGAAGCACCATTTTGATCTAAAACAACCATGAGTCTTTTTGGGAAAGATGCCGTTTTTCACACCTGGATTTGGGGTTCCTCCTTGCAGATCCTCTCCAGTTCTGTCAGGTTGGATAGTAAACGTTGGTGGACAGCCATTTGTAGGTCTCTCCAGAGATGCTCAATTGGGTTTAAGTCAGGGCTCTGGCTGGGTTATTCAAGAACAGTCACAGAGTTGTGAAGCCACTCCTTCGTTATTTTAGCTGTGTGCTTAGGGTCTTTGTCTTGTTGGAAGGTAAACCTTCGGCCCAGTCTGAGGTCCTGAGCACTTTATATGATTATATATATGATTTTTTTCTTCTTTTTTTAATTTAATTTTTTTAACTACTACCGTGTACCGTTTGGGTGCACTTGAAGCCAGCATTAGAACCAATGTACAGTTCAGAAAAGGCCTTGTGACCCAGTGCTTATTTTCCATTCTGCTGTGCTTCTCACTTTCTATGTGAACAGCCCTTATTTTTCCTTTGATTCTGTTTTGTTCTCTTTGTTTAATGACTTTGGTATCTTCTCTAAGATGAAGATGGTCTCAGAAAATCCCATTTCGAATGTAAACACAGTTTTTATTAGGTGGGGTGGTTCTCTTTAAAGAAATCTGAAATGCTTTATGGGAAGAATGCTTTTAAGAATAGATAACTTCCAGATTTCCTTTTTTTTCCTGTTTCATCTGATGTCACTTTTGGGAAATATACTCTGAGACAGCAAACTGTTAACTGGAAAAACAGCAGTAAAACAATTTGTACCAACAAAATGCTGCTTGACAACTTTGAAATAAATAAAAAAAAATTGAGCTTCAATTTTTTTTGGCAAGCTCACGTTGGCCTGTGTTTTCAATATAATCATCGGACATATTTCTGTGGCATGATCATTTTGTTCTATTAAAATAAATTGCACAAGCAATGGCTTTCTGGCTCAAAGGGCTCTCGTGGGAAACAAGGATATTTGTTGTGTATAAGCTTTTGTCATTGGAAGACACAGTACTGGCTCATGTCCACTGCTGTCACCAGAAACAGACTCATAAGCGGTTTCACACTTTTTTTAAATTCAAACAACAAATACAATATCAAAATGGTCTATTCACTTGATGAGAGAATGTATATATTAATTTATTCAAACTCAAGAACTGTCTGACCTCTCTAGTGGTTTAGAAACCACAAGAAAAGCTTTCATAGTTTTTGTAAAAATCTCACGAAGGGGTGAAATGTAATCATCTTTTCTTCTCAGATTTAAAGGGAAAGCAAGCATGGACCATTAAAGGCAAATGACCCTTGTTTTATTGTAAGGAGGATCTTTAGAACCAGTCACAACCAATTAAAATCATGTAGACAGAAATTGTGAATGATTACCAGACATACCACTTTGCCCAAGCAGTTTTTTGGATTATATGTAGCAAAGTATACTGGTATCAGACTTTGAATTCTGTGAGGAACTGTCACCAAATGTCAGAGGTAAATTATAAACACAACATAGAAAGTTTTCAACAAGCATAGTCGATTTTTCTTCTATCTCCAGTTCTACAAAAAACAAGGTCGTGACAAGAACAGCCTTTCTCTCTCTATTAGACATCATGTCATCACTTGTCGCTTCTTGTTTATTCTGCTTGGGCTGAATTCTCCCTCCTGCTTTCTTTTCATCTCTTGTTGTTTTTCATTTCTTGTTCAGTTGATATTATTACCCCACTGTATCCCTTTGAGACCTGAATGTATAAATATATTGCAAACTGTAATTTATCATGTAGGTCTACAGTTGTAAAATGGTTTACATGAAGTGATGTGTCACCTTGAGACAATATTGTATGGCTTTGCAATGAGTATAAAGTGGGTTTCAGCTGTCATTTTCTTATTAACCCATTGTTGAGTTTCATATAACTTGATTCCAACCAACAGCATGAGGTTCATGCTTTAGTATGAACAGTATAAATACATTTAGTATAAATAAATTATTATTTTAGCCATAACATTACCAGTTTCTGCCTATTTTGCACGGACAAATAGTTCCAAATAAGGCATAATTAACAGTTGTTGATGTCTAAGAGACAGAGCTATGCACATGACAAGTGCAAAAAAGATATTATAAAAGTATACTTGTTTATTTGTGGCCTCATTTTATTAATTAATTACCTCATTTCATTTGAAGGAAAAAAATCTATTCACTCTCAGACCATCCAAGATGTAGATAAACTTGATTCTCATTTAAACAGATTTAGAGAATTAGCAATACTTGACTCACTCACCAATGGATCCTCTTCAGTGCCGTTGAACTAAAAAAACTAAACAGATGATAAAAACATCACTGCAAGTGAACCATGTGATTCTCGTCCATCAATTAATGTCTTGTGAAGCTAAAGGTTAAAACCTGGCTAAGAAACAAATCCATTATTAAAGTGTTTTTAACGTTAAATGTGTCACGCCACCGAGCTGTGTGGAGACCAACACAGCCGATCAGCCTCTCTCAGACACACCTCCCAATTCAACCACTTACCCACGCTCACAGCCACCTGACTTTTAATTGGCAGCACCTGGTTATCCTTCAAAAGTGGCTTTATATACTCACCTCACTAGTACCACGATGGATGTGATCGAGGTAATTCCCTTACTGTTTACCTTGTGCCTCAAGTTCCATGCAGTCATTGTGTTTACCTGAGCATTACTTACCTATGTGGAAAAGTCTTTGTTTTCATCCTGCCTCTCTAATTTGAAGAACTCTCTCACGAAGGATCTGCCAAACAGAAGATCTACTCACCTGTATGCACTTACCTGCTCGAGCACTTACCTGCACCACGAAAGCCTCTAGAACCACACAGTT
>JAUCNO010000626.1:9658370-9695579 GCA_032353835.1 Enteromius viviparus | reverse complement strand
TAGGCTTACAATCAGTGTTTGGTGCTTGTACATCAGTGTCAGTCATCTATCATTTCCTCTGATTTTAGGCATTACTCGTGAGTAAGGGTAGGTTTAGGTGTAGAGATATGGTCAAGACTATATCTTGGGGACACATACTGTAGTACTTGGATATCAGGATGTGCTGATTTTACAGTGGCACGAGATCTCAGACACCCTCTGAAGGCAGCTTGTCAGAGCTTACAGACGCAGTCAAAGTATAAAAAGAATATGGGTGAAATATTCTGCTTTCGTGACATTTTTGTGGCTGCCAAGTAGAAGCACCAAGTATTTGATTCTGAAGCAGATCCTTGGGTTTTTGTAACAAAAATATTTCTATTTAAATCACTGGCATACTGGCAATGGCTGTATGTGTGTTTATGAGAAGTGGAGATATCCGGCTTCATGACTGACCTCTAACTTGACATATGATGACGTAAGAGGTCAGCCAAGAAGCTCTCTCTCACGAACGTGCATGCAGCCCTTGCCGCCCAGTGATTTGAGTTATTTAGTTATTTTAAAAATATTAATATTTTAGTTACAAAAACCCATCGATCTGCTTCAGAAGTGTTATCTGTGTTCACATGTGTTAACCCCCGGAGGCGTATATGGGTTAGTTTTACGACGGATCTACAATTTATGGAGCTTCAAAATAATGGCCACTATCCACCCACATTGCCAAGCCTGAAAGAGCCAGGATACATTTAAAAAAAAAAACTCTTACTGTGTTTGTCTGAAAAAAGAACGTTACCTACAGTACATGGCTTACGGGTGAGTGAATTATAGGGTAATAAAATTTTTTGGGTGAACTATTCCTTTAAGTCCTCTGAATCCACGTCACTGACTAAAACAATGAATTCACTTGACCAATGTAAATTAAATCTGTGTGTGGAACTTTGTCAACCTCACATGAAAATCGCATTCATACTACAAGCTCTGAATTTCAGGGCAATAACAGACCTCCTGCTCATGGGATATTGCTGACAATAGTCCATTGAATTGTGTGACATCTGCAGTATACGGTAATGTATTTATATCATGCAGTCTCTCTGGCGATCTACACAAATGAATATTGTAAACAAACGTCTAGGGGTCCATCAGATGAGTACAACAGGGCACATCAGTATTCCATATAACAAACAGGCACACCCATACACACACACACACACACTTCCATAGTGACATGTGAGCTAGATGTGGAGTTGAATTCTAATGAAAGTGACTACAGAGCTACAAGGGTAGAGTTGCCGGCATGCATATGTGTATGTTTGAGTAACCACACACTTGTCCCTTGAGTTTAGGGCTTTATGAATGCTTTGTTTGCGAGCACACACACACTGAACCACAACAGAAATAGAAGCAGAACACAGAGTAGCTGTATCAACAGAACGTCTCATTACTCTCAATCTGGATGCCTTTTTGTTCCAAAGTAGTGTGTAGATTTGCATCGAAATGAAAAATAAACACAATTATATATGCATACTGTATGTTATTGTTCTCAGTCTTGATTGGTTTTATATGAAATTGTTGAAAATGTGTTTTAGTAGTAAATGGTGGCATTTATTTGTATGGATTTTGTCTGTTTTGCATATATATGATTGAATATTGCTTTGTGCCGCACAGTAAACATACTTTGCATTTTAAATATACATGATTAGAGTGAATATTGCTTAGATGACATGATAAATTTAAAAAACAGACAGTTCACTCTCATTTCATTATATTCAGCCATGTAATTACGAAACACAAAACCAACTTGGTAAAGGGAAACAAGGTTTAACAGCTTTATTCATATAAAATATGTACATTAATATTCATTATCTATGGGAATTTACAAATATATTTATACAAAATCTCCTTGCAAGGGTTTGTCAGTTTGTGAATGATGCTTGGGGAACACACACACACACGCACACACACACACACTCATGCACTCACACAGTTACAAATCCACATTAACACATTTGAATTGCATACATAAATAAATAAAAACATACAGTATATACAGGAATTACATGACTGCAAACAAATATCTCTACAGCATATTGAGCACATATCACACAAAACCCTCATAAACTTGAATGACATTTTCTTTTTAAAGAGCTGCAATTTTTTTTTTTCATTGATTCCTCATTTGTTGCTATTGACACAAAGGGGATACAAACAGTAAATTTCCATGCTTAACGAACACATGCAAAACCACAAACAGTTGTACTGAGTCAGACAGGCTTATTTACAAGTCAAACCAAATTAGTCATCACATGCAATATTGGATTAAAGAGGGTCCATTTGCAGTGCTTAGGGTGCGGGTAACCAGTTTTTTAGGGACGGCGCAAATCAAAGCATGTCTTTTAGGCAAATAACCACAAAGTTACAGTTTCAGATCCTTTTTTTATATTTGTATTTGCACTTATTTAGTTTTTTATATTTTATGGCTTTTGCATTTGATGCTCTAGTCTTTGTAGTATACTTGATTCTAATTAGTTTGTGAAAGTTGATCCCAGACAGGAAATTACTGGGGCTTTAAATATCGTAACGTCAATAAAAATTTGATCTTCAGATTACAGCAGGTCCCCTTGTTGAGTTATGAGGCAGCTGACTGGCTCAGGCTGAAATGCCACTCACAATTAACTGTTCTTTGGTTCGTCTGGTTCTCTGTGTTCCTGAGGAGTCAGTTCTGGTCCAAGATGATTCATTGCAGTGTGGTCTTCAATGCCGTTCTATCACCGACCTTAGATGGTGTTTCTTAATCCTGGGTTCTGCAAAGTTAAATATACACTAGAGTCAAGAGGGGCAAAACAATTTATCTCAATTACATGATTTATTGGTTGACCTGCACATCAAGAGCTGGGGCCACTTGCAAATGACATTTGACCTTATATACAACCCCTGACCTTTTCCTTCAGATGAAAAAGAATGACTTTTCAGCTCTCCCTTATTAAAATGTAAGTAGTAGGCTGTAGTTCTTTTCACTGGAGACTAGGTCAGTGTGGTACAGAATCCATGAAAGATTTAATGGTAAATTGTGAAATGAGTATAAACAATTTCAAAATATGTGCCATGGAGGTACGCATGTGTCATGTTGTAAATCCTTACTGTAGTGCAGGACTGGCTTGCTGTAAGCCGGTGTCTGGAAGGTTCTGGAGGTTGCTGGGCCTTGTCCTCCAGCAGTGATCACCTGCACCTCAAGTCTATAGAGAGATGCCAACTGAAGACCAGAAACTACCAAGATATTACGCTCCTGTTTGGGAAGAAAGACATATTATTTTTGGTTAATTTAGATTTGAGAAATAATTACAAAATTAAAAACTGTAATATTGTGAAATATTACTACAATTTGATTTGCGGCTCATTAACATTTGTTAAATGTTTGTTAAATATTTTTTAAAAAGTTGTGCTGCTTCATATTTGAATAGAAACCAATATTTTCAGGTTTCTATTATGGTATGAAGCACTTATTTGAAATGAAAATATTTTATAACATTGTAATTGCCTTTATTGTTGCTTTTGTTCAATTAATGACACCTTACTGAATAAAAGATTTATTTTTTTTAATGACACCAACATTTGAATAGCAGTCTACATTGTAGAATAACTCCAGAATAGAAATACTGTAGCTACATTACTGAATAATTTTCTATTTTAATACAATGAATACAATACATTTATGGATTAGTTTCTAAAATAATATATGGAAACAGAGTGAGTTTTGATTGGTATGAATTCATCTTAGAACTGTATTCTAGAGTATATTGGTTTGGTAATTTTAATGACTGACATTTTGCAAAACAACATACCAGCAATCATTATAAATGTGACTTACTGGAGGTAGGATCTGAGACTGGGATATGAGGCTGTTGGGCAGATTATTTCTGCGGCTCTCTGTGATGACCTCTGCCCATGTGACCTGATATCCTGTGACCTGCTGTGGCGATTGAGACGTGGCCACCACCCATGAGAACAGGCCTGTCACATTCCCCATGTAGACTGAGAACGCTGCTGTCAGGTTCTCTGCCTTGACCAGGACCTTTGGAGGAACCACTGCTGATTGAGAGAACACAAAGAAAAATATAAGACACATGAAACCATATACCAGTAATATGGTGATGTGGGCCTAAATTCATAACACACACAAAAAAAAACATTTCATAATTTTTCCTGAATTTTAATTCGATTTCTGGGAATAATTAAATATGTTACAATGGCACAACTACCCTGATTGTATCAAATCAAACTGAATTGAATCGAACTAAACTAAACTGAATCGAATTTTAGTCAATTTTTTTGAGAGAAAAAAAAAATATACAAAAAGAAATCATTTAAAAATAAAATTATTATTATTAAATGATTATTTCTTATATAATTATTATGCAGAAAAAAAATATTATTAATTTGTGTACATTAAGGAATATGTATATATTTGAATAAAATTAATAAAGCATTTGCAAGAAAATAAAGAAAGGAGTTTGTAAAATATTTTTCTGTTTCTTAATTCCAGGTATTCTTACATGTCATTGTCGCACACATTTGATCCAACATACCTCATAAACAAAGCAATTTAGTTTAAGTACACTAAAGAATTGAAGCAAAATAGCTATCGTGTTCTCAGAAACGAAATCTCAGAATTACCTGAGACTGTGGAGCAAGAGATGGGTTTGGGACTCTTGCTCTGGATGGTAGCACAGGACGGAGTGTAGAAGGTTGTGCTTTCTGCCTGGCCTTTACCCTTTGATCCTACAGGCTGGATGATCACCTTATACTTGCAAGAGAACTGAAGGCCAGGGAGGCTGGCGAAATTCTCCTGCTCAGTGACATGAGAAGAGAGCAAAAAGTGAGGCCTTATTCCAACTCAGCTGAGAAGAATTCAAGTAGAAATACGATGACTGATCACCTATCACCACATCCAGCATAGCTGTGGGCCACATAGGGAAAATCTATAGTTCATGTTTTGCATATGTCAGGAAAGATTTATTTTCATGCTGATAAAGATATTCTCCACTTTTTCAATGTCAAAGACTTTTAACACAGTCTCTCACATTGTAAATGGTATAATTACACTGATAAAAATCTTTACCTAAGGATGTTTAAAATATTTTGTCTCATATTTCGCTGCAATTTAGTAAAGAAATCCGTGTGAGGACGTAGATGTTCCTCCAAATGAAATGACTTATGCACCATGAATGATCATATGAACACCACAGGAAAACTCTCTCTGGAAATTCATAATATGTATGAGCTGTCAGAATGTGGCCTCGCACCTGTAGGGAGAATAGAAGACACATTCCTGACTGGTTACCTGGGTGATGAGCTTCTCCTGTGTTCTGGATCCATTGTGACTGCAGAATTCTGGAGACCACTGCACACGGTAACGATTCACGGTGGGATCTGAAAAGGAGAGATGGCGAAAGTGCCAGACTCTGAATGTGATTGTAGAGGGCTCTGAGCGAGGGGGGGTGAGACGTTTCTTTTATTACACTCCACTCACATATGCTGTTCCAGACCGATTGTTAGCTGCTTGGTGGAATGAAAACTGATGCTTTGCTCTTGTTTGGAACTATTTTAACTGTATAGATTGGTATATAAGTCTTTTGTTAGTTAGTTAATAAAAATACAATTAGTTAATAAAAATACAGTCATTCATCTTATTTTGATTTTGATAATGCATTAGAAAATCCTGAATTTAGCATTAACTAAGATTAATAAACGCTGTAGAAGCATTGTTCAATATTAGTTCATTTTGTTAATTAATGTAGTTAATGTAATGTAATTAACTAATGAACCTTATTGTAAAGTGTTACCGTTGAAATTTACCCAGAAATGTATACAAAATGTAATTTCATGTCACTATTATTGACATTTTTTGTCATAGATCTACAGTAATTTGTTTTCAATACAATTAATGTCACCAGTGATGTGAATGTGTGAGCAAAAACAGTGAAAATTTTACAGAAGAAAGAAAGTCTTGGTTTGAAATAGCATGAATAGGCTTAAAATTATGATAGAATGGCACATCTGAACCTTAAATATATAAATATTTAAAAAATTTTGTATTATGTATCTCATTACCTCAGTATCAGTAAACCTGCAGTTTAATATTCGCTGACACTCATCAGCAATGCTCTATTCAAACCTGGCAAGTAATCAGTGTTCAGTAAAACGCCCTGTAGAGATCCATGCCTTTTATTCATCCAGAAAATATGCAAAACAACGCAAAATATGCAATGCAAAGCAATCTTGTTAATGTGCCTGACAGATCAGTATGAGATAAATCCGCTGGACATCCATTAGAGAGATTAAGGGATTGGACATGTGGCCACTGTGACTCTTAGTTATTGAAATTCAAAACAGAGATCAATGACAAGATTTCAAGCAACATTTTACATGGCTTGGTATGACTAAAATGTTTTCATTTCTATGACAGTTTTCATTTGTGAGTTTAATGTGGGATTATCTCATCACTCATTGACAGAACGAAACTGTTTAAATGTAATTTGCTGCATGCGACGTTAGGCTGAGACATGCCTCATCTGCTCATGTTAGCACACAAACAACTCCACACTTATTTCAAAAGTACTTCTTATCACTTGCCAAACAATGAGCTATTGTTCTTCATTTAATTACACACAATTCCGATTCTTAACTCTTTAATAAGCACTATGTTTACATAATTACATAGTATAGCTTTGAGGAAGGAAGACAGTAACAGGGCTGATTTACAGATGAAAGACGTAGTCTATTGCGTATGCCATACCTTTCTTTTTCCAGTAGACCCGGACCTGTAGCTGTCCGTCTTGATAGAATGGAGTGCCCACGTCTAATAGGTCTGACTGGGGTTTTATAAAGACCGGGCTGTCTGTGGGTTCCAAATCTGCATGACATCAAATATGGGGGACAAGTATAACGTTACAAATGGAAAACATTTACAGCTGTTTTCACTGTATTTCACAACACCCAAATGAGAGCTGTTATGTATCAAGCAAAAAAATGTACAGCAATTAAATAGTTTTGTACCAGATTGTCTTTGGCTTGTATTAAACTGAAAAATGGCCTTGGAGCTCTTGAGAGGGACCTGACCCCAGTATGAAACCGCCTGCAACTCCACAGTGTAACTCCTGTTCTCGCTCAAGTCATCCAGCTCAGCATAGGTAGAGTCCTGCACACACACACACACACAACACCCACAGGCAAGGATTAGTATAGTCACGGCAGTCCAAATCCAAAACAAAAGAAAGCGAGAACTAATGGAAATGGCAGGTAAATCCATAGAGAATTTCTAACTACCAATAATAACATTTTAGGTGGAGGGGCGTACAGAACAGCACCTTTTGCATCTGAAAAATATTTTATTTGTTAATCCTTGGTGAACTCCACTCACGAAAAGAGCATGCAAAGAACAAGTTCTTCTGGAGATGATCCAGAATCAACTTCTGTTGGTTTAATGGCCAATATTGGGAGCAATTTACTGATTTTAGTCACCAGAGATGCTCACAAACACTGCTTTATTAGGCATTACGGACATGATGAAATAATAATCAGAACAATCGGACCACTCACTGCCGATTACCATCATGCAATGGAGGGGTTTGGAAAAATTACCAGCTCAAACCAGGAGTCATGCTTCAAAACATATCCAACCAGCATGCTATTTTTTTGGGTTTTTTTAACAGATACTTGTGTTCATTAACACAAAGTTAGGCCAAATAAAAGAAAACTGCTTAGAAATAAATGTTCCAAAAGGAATGTTTGCAGTGATTCCATAGAGGAATCCAAGAACAGTGAACAACTCTTTGGAAAGTTTTTTTTTTACTTATTTTAATTTATGGGCCTGCTTCAAATTCTGGCAGCATCCAATTAATATTAATGTGTCACATTATTGTACAACGTATTCAGTGGCAATATTATTCAGTATTCAAGCTATAAATATTATTATGTAATAAAAAATATATATATGCTAACCTCAAACATACTTTAACATTCGTGTGTACACCTTTTATAGATAATATTCTATATATCATACCAGTTAAAACATTTCAAAAATCACTCCACAGGGATTGCTTTAGTCCAAAAACACAAGATCTAATATTAGCTGAGTTACAATTTAATATTAATAATACTATTAATCGCATAAATCACAGTAATGGAGTATGCCAGAAAAGAACCGTAAGTTATCAGAATTTGCAGTAATCATTGCGCACTAGAGTAATCTGTTTAAAATCCATTTTCAGCATATTTTTCCTATCATCTTGCACAGCCAAACAGTAAAAGCAGCATGGTTTACATTTGTCCGCTTTCACTCAGCAGTTATTTAAAAAATGTCCTTTTCTGAGGATTTCCAAGATTTCCATGTCCCTCAACTGACAGAGCCCTCAAATGCAAATATGAATCAACTGCCATCTATTGGATTCCTAAAGAAGGAAAAAATAAACTCTTCAACATGATCTCATTGAAAGAAAAACAATTCAACTGTTATTGAGAGATTTCCTTTTCTCAAGCACAACTAGAATTGATATGCTGTTTTTGGCTGTATATCAAATGGCGCCCAGAAATGTTTGCATTTGCCAAGAGTGCTGATGCAATGCTGTACCACCCTAGTTTGGTGTCTGGAGCCCTTAAAAAATAGGGCTTGGTGTGATCAAAGGCCCAATCCGGAGTTGTTTATCTTGCACTTATTTGCACTAAGATTTCTAATTTGTTGTGGCTTGCTGAAAGAAGGGGCTGGAAAGCTTAACCCTTGAGGGGTTTTGGGAACAATCCAATATATGAGAAAATGAAAGCATTAAAGCCTGAGAGAAAAAAACAACAACAACGAATGGCCAGACAGGGAGTGTGTGGGCAGACCAGATGAATTACCCCATTTGTAGTCTGTCTCCTCTTGAGTTTGGATGGCATAGTATGGTCAGAATAGCTCCAGGAGAGTTTGTAGTGGTTAACAGGGATGTCTAAGTCTGCAGACATGCTCCAGCTGAGGCGGACAGAAACAGAGCGATCTGCACCAAAGGTCATGTCGCTGACATGAAGTTCAGAAGGTGCTGGGGGAGGGGCAGGATCTGAGAAAGGGAATATAAATCAGCCAATGTTTACAGTGCAGATATTTCAGAAAGGCAAAAAGGATAGCATTCATTATATAAATGGTTATGATTGATGATAAAATACATCCTAATAAAATGTCATGAGATTAAAGTTTCTTGTTTTCACCTTTAGAGGATCTGAAGTGTCTGCTGGGGGTGGTGTACCCTCTGGTTCCGTGAACATTGACCGCTGCCACTCTGAACTGGTACCAGCGACCAGGACGAATGTCCGTCAGCCACACACGCTCTTCTGATGTCTACAGTACAGAAACACAGATGAATGATTGCAGGAGGGAGCATATAAAAGACTGAAGGAAATTTAAATAAAAAATGAATATATACTGTAATAGTCCCACAGGAAGTTAAGAATTTAATTTTATGTTTGTCTCATACCATACTAACATATTTGCATACGTTGTTGTGACGCTTATAATATGCATTATATTAAAACATGTTAAAAATAAATCAAATATTTTTTCTTAAAATAATCCTTATTAATCAACAGAATATATGTTGTGTGGTAGTGCATTTGTTTATTTTTCCACAAAAATTAGCTTGAGATGAAACAATAATTTTAAAATCTCCTGCAGAATGTCTGTGGACCTTCTAGTAAGCTAGTAAGTAACACACATACACTTACTCTAGCCACCACTTGCCACTCAGTTGCTCCATCCTCACTTGGGTGGATGCCGTAGTTCCACCTCCTCTGCAGAACATTTAGCACTGGCTCCGCTGACACATTGAACTTGGAGGACCAGCGCACTTCCAACACACCAGACTCCAACTCCTCAAAGACAAGCTCCTTCCTGGGCTTCAGAGGAGCTCCTGAAGATTAAGACAAAAAAAAAAAACTTTAGCAAACAACATCTCAACCTGAGAAATTCAAGATACTGTATATGCCTTTATTACATCCAGTAGTCTACCAAGAACAATATATTCCTACTTAATTTAGTTTTTCACAACAAATATGCTTGATGTTTTCCATTCGGTGTGACCTTTTAAAGGACATATGACACATGATCCAATCTGCATGTTTTTCACAAATCCTATTAAGGTTATTTTCAGGGCAATTCTTACATTTTGAAACAGAACACGGTTTTAATTTGTAAGAAAATGAAAAAACAAATGTTAAGATTCTTTAATATCAGTAAAATGTTTGACTCCTATTGGATTACTGTGATGTTTCTTTTTTGTACTGTTTTTTTCTCAGCTGTTTGGACTCTCAATGTGACAGCACTCATTTACTACAGAGGATCTATTTGTGAGCAAGTGATGTTCCGATGAAGAAATAAACTCATCTACATCTCAGATGCCCCAAGAGTGATTCAATTTTCAGTCACCAGATAATAAAAGGTTACCAGTTATTGGTATTGTCCACTGGTGTCTGATACTGTAACTGGATTAAATCAGCTATTTGACATTAGATTGAGTAGCAGATCTTACCCCTATAGAGGTTCTTAGGGGACTGGCATGTGTGTCCGCAGCTGTTTGGACAGCATTTCTTCTGAGCTGAGCACTCTCCGTCTTCCTCACACCCCTCCACGCAAGCAGCTGCAAACCCACTGGCTCTCTCCGGCGGAGGACAGTCACCCTGTTTTACCACCATCACCGATCGCAGGAACTCACAGCTCGTCACACACTCGCCATGACGCTTAGGAAATGCATGCTGAGGAGATGTCATAGTTGAAAGGACCAAACATTAACACCTGTATATTACAATGATTCAGTCTAGCAATTAATTTATGTGCTGTTAATTTGTCTATGGATTTTGGATTCTGCACACTTTGAGTCCCATTTAGTATAACCTGTGTGTCTACAGCTAATATATTAACTTATATTCAATTAACGTGAAAGGCAATATAATATAATATAATATTCATGCATTAATTTATGTTGCCAAACCGCTTGTTCTGTGTAGGGCTGTAGAGATTCTGGAGCCTATTACCGAAAATATAATTCAGAGAAAACAATATGGTCTAGGATTGATTCTACATGAAAAATGTAGACTTTCACATGCAGTTTAAATCTACATAAAAGGTGTATTGTTTTTCCGCTGGCTTTGGGAACGGATTTTCTTGTTTTTGGCACTATGTTCAACACAAGATGATTACAAGAGCTACATGTGTTGTGAATGAGTGGATTTCATGTTGCTTAATCTTATACAAGTCTAAAATGATGGATGAAGGTCTTGATCAATATTGGCAAATGAAAGAACTAATATTCATTGTTTTAAAATCCCCATTGCCCTCAACAGTGCTTTCATAGCCAAAGAAACAGGAAAAGCTAGATGCTACTAAGCCCAAAAGTTTTAAATTGTAGAGAAACGCCACAATAACAGGATTCAAGCCCAAAGAGAAATGATCAAAGAAATTCTCAGACTGTTTAAAAAGAAGATCAGAGCTAAACATTATCATGCTGCACAATGGGAGACCACTTAAACGGTAGCCAAGTCTGTCAGGAAAAACAATAGAGGATTAATATCTGGAAAACCAGAACACCAAGGTCAACCGTTTTGAATCAGATTCTTTTTTTTTTTTGTTTCTTGTTGAGAGCACATCCCAGAAACTACTAGATCTGTTAAGAATGCTGCGGTCTGTACCTCACATAAATCTCGACAAGGTCCGTCTTTCAACTCCCAGGAGTCTTTGCATGGCTCCAGGCACTGTGAACAGACAGCAGAGGTCTGAGTATCAGGAATCAGTTTCGAATGACTTTTTGTATTATTCTTTGTCACACATTCACAGTCAAATATTTTAAAGTCAAAAGCATTTGCTCTGTGCACAATATACAGCTTGTGACAATAACCATGATATTTAGAGGAGTTGAGGAGATGACAGACAAAAACAAGTTACTCTGCCCACATCTGACAAACAGCATAATACATATTTTCCCAAAAGTACTATAGATATCGCAATAATGTCATAATCATGAAGTCCTTTGGCTGTGATAATCATGTAGTGATATTCATTGCTGCTACAGTGATTGGCAAATCACTCAGACAAAGGTTCTTTTATAAATTTTTGTTGATTTTGACCATACATGTGTGAAGTCTGTCATTACCTTCTCAGAAACCTGGAAGTGTCAGCAGAGAGATCCCTGAACGTTTTCCGATCACTGACATTTGCATTCAGCATTTACATCACATGCCAAAATTCTTTCATTTCGATGTCTACACCTGCCTCTCTCCCCTGCTCTTTCTCCTTCTCCTTCACTCCCTCTCTCATCTTCTATTCCCCTTTCCTTAAAATTGACACTTCACTTCCTGCATGAGTGAGCGTGGCTGCCTCTGGGCAATTCACATTTCCAATTTCATGCCACGATGAGACACAGCGGTCACTATGATGCTGGGGCTAAACATTGCTCTGCGGGAGCATGCTGGGAACGAGATGTGAACATTACACATTACGCTGATCTAGTAGCCGTCTTTACTCCAATGGTCACATTTTGTAAACAGCATGAATGGACCTTTACCACCACCTTGGGAAACGTACACTTCCTTCCGAAGGAAAGATTCTGCAGACGTCAGTTAGAGAGAGCTGCACATTAAAATGCTTGTTAATCCAGCGATTTAGTATCGGGAGGAAACAATAAGGTGTGTGTTGGTGTGTACGTGCCTGTGTAAATTGTTAATATATGTGTGTTTGTGTCAGAGGGAACTGATGTTGTCCTGGGGCGGTGTTTCTGAGAGTGGGAAACACATTTATCTGGGAGGGCAGTAAAAATGCACACCTTTAAAAGGCAGCTCGGGCTCGGGTGGCTCGGTCGTCGGAAACTATGAATAATGGGAGAGTTAGAGTCAGGGGCAGTTAGAGGCTGCAGAGGAGGCAGTTTTATGGAGCTCAGAGCGGCCAGAGCCCTGCTGAGATCGCCTGGAGCCTGTGTGCTCCAACACACGAAACGCTGTCTCAGAGTCGCCTGTGCAGCTGAGAGAATTCAGCTTTGCCCGCTTCTGTTTCCCATGCGTGCAAATATCAATTCATCATGCACACCACATTATGCCACATGAAATAAAACAATGACATTCCAAGCATTGCATAATTAAAGTTTTATTTACAGTCTAGACCTAGTGCACTAATGTTCACTGCATGTTATATCACTATGAAATGACTGAATTTACAGAGATCAATGCCCCGTACTTTCATGTAAGGACTTATTTATTAATATTTGTATTTTTTATATAATTAATGTGTAATGATGATTAATGTCATTGACTTTTGATTAATGAACAAGAATCGTTGAATCAGTGAATTAAATTGTTTTAAAATACTATATTGTTTCCTGTTATGCTACAAGATATATTAATATGATTATAGCAATTAATTTTTTTCCAATATGATAGCCTAATAATAAAGAATGAATATAATAATAAAGAAAATGGCTCATAAAAATGTACTAAACAAGAAAACCTTATAGTAGTTTCGCATAACATTTTAATATTTGTAGGGGAAAAAAAAGAAACATTTACATATATATATATATATATTGATATATATATATATAAAGCCAAATCTAGACCATTTGGAGCAACTAATATGCATGAAATAAATAAATAAATGAATGAATGAATGCACATAAATGGGTGTAAACCTATACCTTTATCAGATAAAAACTGGAGCTTACTTATTCATTACATTGATTCTGCAGTATCGTATGCAATATATAATGCAGTCTTTGATAAACACCTACTTTTCCTCACTCTGCAGGTAATGGGTTTTCGTGCAGTGCCGATGTCGATCCAGGGAAATATACCTCCTACCGCCTACCCACACACTTTATAATAATTGATCAGATATTATTCATACCTCATATGACAAGTAGATTCATTGGCCTCTTTATAAACTACGATCCCATTCACCCTCACCCTTAAACCTAAACCAAACAATAGCTTGTTCTGAGGAACGTCACATTCACAAGCCTAGTCTCATTTTTCAGTCTCTCAAATACAGCACTCAACGGCTCATTCCCTTTGTGTAGTGGCCCTTTATGATGCATTGCATGTTGGTGGAAAAAGCACAGCATAGATCCAAGCTATAAATCACTTAAAGTATTCCAATCCTGCAACGCTGGGTTTAAATCGCTTTCACCTCTCTAAAGCCACCTTTTGGCTTGTGCCAAACCCACTACGCTTTTGTCCGTGAGGCACCTGTAATCTCCATGAAAACGTTCACTCCCAGTGTCTTTATTGTACCCCTGCGCCAGTTAGTTTTCCGCCCCATTTCAGTTTCAAATCAAGCATTCCCTTCTACCGTACAAAATAAAGGTTATTTAGGAGCTGTGGACATGGAGATTGAGCTGAGGAGAAGCCTTGGGTGAGTTCCAGTTCAGCTAAGACGCATTGCCCTTGAACAAACCAAGACAAGTTTTGCGCTTTTCAGCATTAGGTGAAAAATAAGACCTGCCTCTTTTGAATAAAATGGTCAAATCTGACCATAAGTGAGTTTGGACGATGCTTGCTTTGGGTGTTTAATGCTAGGATGGAATGCCAGAATTACACCCATGTCTGTGACAAATGTTCAGCCAAACTGCAGTTATACAAAAGAAGCTTCCAGTCCTTGTTTAAACTAGCACTGAGACGCTTACTTTGCCAGCCTCAGCATATTATGTAGAGCAACTGTAATTGAAATCTTGCCCATGTCATGAAAATTGCTTGCGCTTTTGGTTTTGCGAATGCATTGATGCAGCGATTAAACTGGAGGGTAAGAGAATTGTCAAGGCACACTAATTTCGGTGGCATTTCAATATCAAATGCCTAAAGGCCACTCGCTGCAGAAGTATAATAAGTTTCAATAGCAGATCTTCGATTTGTGGGCTTTAACATTTGTCATTTGAAATGGTGGAATTGCTGTATGTAGTTATAGCATGCTAATCGCTTTGAAGGGTACTTCAGTGAAGAGCTGGCCAAGTGCTGTCTGAGTAGAGTTATTATAATTCAAATGCTGATGAGGAAGACCACCAGGTTATCTGTCAATTCTAGGCAAGAAGCAAGCTAACTAATTAGCTTCTAAACAGGAACATCTAATGTCTGAGGCAGGATTTTTGAAGCACAAGTTTAGTTTGTAGACACTCTATTAGGAGTATTAATGCTTGTTTGTGAACACATGCTGAATGCAAATGTTAGTTCTGGAATGAAGCGGGAAACAAGGTCAGGAAAACAAAAGCTGCAGTTTTTGCCTGTATGCAGTGAAAAGATACAACTCTTTAATCAGACGTGCACACTTTGTTGTGAGGTTTAAACACTTTTAGAGGCTGTTTACCTGAATGTGGCATTAAAGCCAGTGGAAGTGAAAGAGGTCTGTAATTCCAGAGCAAACCATCAATGTTACACGAAAAACTTGCACAGAGACTCATTATTAAGCTTCATTAAAGCCATGAATCCCAAGGGTTATATATTTTAATGGGAGATTACACACATAACACACATTTCAGTGTACTAAGAGCAAACCATTTGTAATTAGAATCAAAACACTACATGCTGTGCTTGTGCTTCAACATGCTATTTTAGTTTCTGCATATAAAAAGTCTAAAAAGAAGTTGCATTTTCTTAATTTAAATAATCAAAAAAAAATTTAATGAATTGTAATTTATTCCTGCAAAGATGAACTGTCTGTAGCCATTACTCCAAACTTCAGTGTGATATGATCCTTCAAAAATTCATGTATACTGATTTGCTGCTCAAAAAATATGCATTACTATTATTAATGTTGTGCTACTCTATATTTTTGTGGAAATGCACTACTATCCAAAAGTTTGTGGTTATATAAAAAAATGAAACTAAAATCTTGATTAATAAATTCAAATAAAAAAAAAGAAAAAAGTAATTTAACTTTAAATAAATGTAACTTTAATTTTTTTTTTCAAAACATATATTGTACTGTATGTCTTTGTATTTATATATACATAATAAGTATACATATCACACAATTGATCATTCACTAATCATTTGACAGTACAAATATATATATATTTCTCCATTAAGTTTTTTTTTTTTTAAACATTGGTAATACTAAGAACCATTACCCAAAATATAAGTATATAAATTACCCTACTGAAAAGCTGTGCACTTAGACAACTCACAAAATAAGAACATACATAGTATTGTACATCACTTCTCATAATGACAAAAATACCCACATTATTTGAGACACACAGGGTTTCAAAAGCACACTGTCAGGAAGCATTTGGCCATCTAACGTACTGTGGATCCTGTATAATGAGCAGAAAGAGTTTAAAAGGCAATGTCCTTGTTTGAATCCGAAGGAGGAAACTCTCCGGAGAGCACAGTAAAAATCCATGAACCAGTTGGCCAAATGTTTTCATGGATCGTAGAAGAGAGGTCAAAACCCTGGCTGTTCCAGTGAACTTACCCCGAGGGTGATATGAAAACACGTGCTGCACTCTTTCCAACCATATGCACACATACATCAATGCATTAAAGATCCCAAATCCTTAAAGCCGGCCCTCAAGCCATGAAAAGTCTGCTTAGGCACTTAACCGTTACATGCACAATCATGAACTGTTTTTTGAAAACGTCCAGATGTATACATTCAAGAAGGTTTTCTGTGCGCCATTGTTCAGACTGCAATAGCTGGTTGATATGTAAAGGAATGCAAGCGCAGAGCACTGAAAGGAAAGCGGCCCTCATCTTCAACAATACATCAAAGGGAGCTTTACATAATACCACAGTGAAATGTGTGGAAAATCTGCATTGGCAACATGTCAGCTCTATTTCCCCCGTGCTACCGGCATATTATTGTTATTTAATGACTAGGCTGCTAGAGCATGTTAATGTCCTCATTAAGAGTAAGTGGGTTGAGTTCTTTACTGAAATTAGCATTTCGCCTTGAAGTGAAAAGGGAAAATAACACCAGCTGTATAACATAACGCGAATCAAAACACATAGCCTTTCAGCTCCATTTGTATCAATCTCATTACCGACGTGACCTCTAGCTTTGCTAGTGAATCATAATCTCATTTCTGTGCGACAAACAGCTAGAAAAGATATAATAGTCCAAGGCGATAGCTGACAAATACAGTAGCTTTTACGATGATGTATGATGTCATTACAGGAGGTGCGCAGGCATACCAATGTTTTACAGTGACAGATCTGTGTTGGCTTTTATGTCAAGCTGCTGTGAAATGCTGTGTAATTTTGACAGAAATTACCTTTGCACACTGTTTATGGCTCTGACACCATCCAAGGGATCCATTACTCTGCGGACAGAAGAGACAGATGGAATTGCGTGTCAGAAAGCTGTAATCACCAGTCACATCAGACAGCCTCATTTGAATCACGTTATTTTAATGTGCCCCTGCTGAGCAGAGAGGCTTTAAAAAGGAAATTTCCTATTATGAAGGCATTACTTTTATTTAAAAACACCGCCCTGACTACAGCAATATAAAATTGCTCATAAACCAGAGCAGGTCCCCTCCCTTATTAAGAAGACTAGCCAGGGCTCCCGAGCACAGAAACGGCAGAAATCACTCATTGGCACCTGGAATCACAAACTTGTTTGCATAGCAGATCTCGGAATGTTCTGTAGCGTGTCAGGAATTGTCAAAGAGCTTGGCTTATCTGAATAACACTAGCTTATATGAAGCATATTTGATTGGCAGAGAGCAGGATTGCGCCTCTGGCCAGTCGTGCTGAGTTCGGAATAATGGGTACTCAATAGCACAATAACAAAAAAGGATAAAACCTATATAATGTGCTGTATATTTTATTGCACATGGTGGGGACTCTAAAGTAACCACAATATTATTGCTGCCAGATCTTGTGATTATTCCACTGTGGGGAATAGAACTATAGAAATCCATTTTGGCCTGTGGTGGGATCAATGGACTAAGTTAGCGGCATGAGCATGGTTTGCTCATATGCACATAACGCATTCGCTCGCATATGAACTGCACCAACATTCTCAAATAATAACTGTTATTGGGTCAATGACATATAAGAGTCAAATAGTAAAATCATAGTATAGGATAGTAAAAAATTGTTCCCTTAAAAATTTTAATTCATATTATATATATATATATATATATATATATATATATATTATATATTACATACATATTAGTGGTGGGCCATTATCGGCGTTAACTTGCTGCGTTACATCACATTTGGGATTATCACAGAGGTTGTGAGAGAAAAACACAGACATGGCAGATTCGGATGGGACTAAAATTACCAAGTACGTCTGTGAAACGAAACATTCCCTAACGACCCCCTGTAAAACTAGTCCTGTCCGAATAAGGCATTACTTTTAGTCCTTATTTAGGTAGCACACATATTCTAAATCTTTTAGCAGAATTCAAATGAGCCATTTTAATCTAAATTAATTCTAAATTAATCAATGCCCAGCCCTAATATTATATATATATATATATATATATATATACAGTACGGCAAAAAAGTATTTTGTCAGCCACCAATTGTGCAAGTTCTCCCAAGTTCTTGTGCAAGTTCTACCACTTAAAAATATGAGAGAGGTCTGTCATTTTCATTATAGGTATACCTCAACTATGAGAGAAATAATAAGAAGAAAAATGCAGAGAATCACAATGTAGGATTTTTAGAGAATTTATTTCCGTATTATGGTGCAAAATAAGTATTTCAATAACAAAATTTAATCTCAATACCGTTATGTCCCCTTTGTTGGCAATGACAGAGGTCAGACGTTTTCTGTAAGTCTTCACAAGGTTTTCACACACTTGCTGGTATTTTGGCCCATTCCTCCATTCAGTAATGTTTTGGGGCTGTCGCTGGGCAACACAGACTTAGCAAGGCCACTGCAGGTCCTTCGATGCCCGAGCGGTGTGTTTGGGTCATGCTTAACAGTAGGTATGATGTTCTTTGGATGCAACTCAGCAAGTTGAGTTTTTACCAAAAATTCTGTTTTGGTTTCATCTGACCATATGACATTCTCCCAATCCTCTTCAGGATCATTCAAATGCCTTCTAGCAAACTTCAGATGGTCTGGACATGCACTGGCTTAAGCAGGACACATCTGGCACTGCAGGATTGAGTCCCTGGCGGTGCAGTGTGTTACTGATGGTAGCCTTTCTTACTTTGGTCTCAGCTTTCTGCAGGTCATTCACTATGTCCATTCACTATGTAATTCTGGGATTTTTGCTCACAGTTCTTGTGATCATTTTTTACCCCATGGGGTGAGATTTTGTGTGGAGGCCCAGTCTTACATGTCTTCCATTTTCTAATAATTGCTCCCACAGTTGATTTTTTCACACCAAGCTGCTTACCTATTGCAGATTCAGTCTTCCCAGCCTGGTGCAGGTCTACAATTTTGTTTCTGGTGTCCTTTGATAGCTCTATGGTCTTGGACATAGTGGAGAGTGGAGCGTGACTGTTTGAAGTTGTGGACAGGTGTCTTTTATACTGATAAGTTCAAACAGACGCCATTAATACAGGTTACAAGTGGGGGACAGAGGAGCATTTTAAAGAAGAAGTTACAGGTCTGTGAGAGGCAGAAATCTTGCTTGTTTGCAGGTGAACAAATACTTATTTTAAAGAGGAATTTACCAATTAATTCATTAAAAATCCTACAATGTGATTTTCTGGATTTTTCTTATTTTGTCTCTCATAGTTATAGGAATAGCATAGGTATACCTATGATGAAAATTACAGGCCTCCCTCATCTTTTTAAGTGGGAGAACATGCACAATTGGTGGCTGACAAAATTCTTTTTTGCCCCACTGTATGTGTGTGTGTGTTGGTTTGTTTATCATGTGGTGTAACGTCAAATTAAAAACATATATATGTATATGTGTTTTCCTATCATGGTGAATATAGAAATACATATTTTTTTATTTATTATCTAAGTTAAAAATGTATTTTAATAAAATATCAGCAAATTAATTTACATCGTTTAAACAAATTTGAATTTATATCAATTTATAAATATTATTGCATTTTATCATTTCATTTTTGCAACCCAAATTAACCATCATAAAAACATCACATTATCTGAAATTATAGGAGACATAGTGACCTTATTATCTGCCTAAGTTTGTTGTTTCGTAATTGTCTCCATGTCACAGGACTTTGTTGGTCGCTCCATGTGAAACTTATTACCTACCAAATCTAATAATTTATATATCATAATTTGTTTCTCCCTAAAAATGTCATTAATGAGATTTTTTTTCTTCATGTCAGGAAATTTGTGACTTCTTTTGTAGTTACAAATAAATAAAGACGTGATCAAATGTGTATACAAGTATATATACAATGTAATGTGTATATAAGTCATTGTATTGCATTTTTATTCTATTTTTGAACAAATTAACTCAACAAACCAAAAATTATGTCATGCCACTGACCCAATGTATTTACTTTTTTGTAACTATATACTATTATAACTACATAAAACTATACTTCTAAAACTAACTATCAGTGCCTGGGAAAAAAGATGGAGTGAAGCAAGGACTGAATATCAAATAACAAAACAATGGCAGTCAAACAGGATATTGAGACTGCTGAAAGATTTGTGTATTTTCAGGTAACTGTCTGCATAACACTGACAGATCAGACATTCTCCGAACCACATCAAATACTCTCTAATTTCCCGTAATCATTAATCATCAGTGATAGCTCCTCATAGCTCGATGTTACAGCATAACTTGACATTCAGCTCAGCCCGTTCAAATTAACCCATGACCCCGGTCTCCATTCGATACTAGAGGAAGGAGGATAATTGCCAAAATGGCTTCCCCCCCTCGGGAGACAGCGTAAGTGGGCTTTAGGGATGTGGACACGAAGACAATGATCAGCAGATATGAAAAGCATTCATTCTGGTTCAGTCCCTGCTCGGACAGAAGAATGAAGGCAGGTGTTCAGGAACACTAGCTGCTGTTTGAGCTCTGGAACGCTTTGAACGCATTGTGGAATCAGTGAAGACAATGAGGTGCTTCTAAACCAGTGTCTAATTTGATAGCATCTCCAGATGGACAGCTTGCTGTAGAATAAAGCGTTTGATAACAGAGACTGATGTGCATAGCTTCCCTTTGTGCTGATGTCTGGCCCAGATAACAACAAGACATTAACAGGGCATCTGAAGATAGGAGATGATTTCATTTGAATGCATATATAGATTTGGATGATTTCTATTGAGGTCTTTTTGATGTCTGGGTAATGACGGACATAGGTTTAGTCCATATTTAAAGGTTCAGTGTGTCAAAAACACCTTGGAGTTATTATTCTGAATCAAATTTGCCTATGTATGGAACAATAATATAGTCTTTGTCACTCACTCACTTTTTTTTAATATGAAATACACAATGAAATGTTACAGAATTTCAGCAAAAAAAATGAATTTGAATATCTAGCTAGTCTATTTCTGGGTCGGATGTCGGTGCTCCTGATAAAGATCAGGAAGGACGTGAGGATGAATATAATCACAGTAACAAGGGAGTTTGTTGACAGCAGACAAAAAGTGCAGACACACGCACAAAGATCCTCCTCCACATGCCTATGTGCACACACATAAACATATAAGGCACGCGCGTGCACACACAGGAAGCCTCTAAAACACACACTCCCACGGTCTGTCATAACCAACATAAACAGAGAAGCAAGTAACTTTAAACTTCTAATGAAAACCCCAACCGCAGTGTTGAGACTGGGGCTGGCACCGATTTGTACAGTTGTGCCTCCAGTTTTCCAATCCTATGCATCTGTTTGTTTATAGACAGAAATCCTCCGGTGAGTGCTTAGGAATTCAAATAGATGAGTTAGTGAGTGAGTTTACTTGTGTTGACGAAGGGTACAACTCTACAAAAAAAATTGTCATTTACTAAAAATTGTGGCTTTAGTTAAACTCTAAGATAAATAAATTTGTGAGTAATGCACCATCGTAATTTTTGTCGTTAATTATCAGTATTTTATTTATTTTTTTATACATGTGAATTCAACCTGTGTGAGTGTGTGTGTATTATTTAATGTATTATTTGTATCATTGTATCACTATACACTTCCAATATTAGCTCTCCCTTCAGACCAATTTGAGACCACGGATTTACACCATTTTTGAATTAAATATACAAAGTCCACATTGCATAAACAACAACAATAATATTATTAATAATAGTTTATATTATGTTTTTAATACATTACAATACAGTGCAGTTGGTTTAGTTATTGTGTCAAAAGCAGAAGTAAATCAGTAACATCACTAATATCAATGACAGATCAGTGCAATCAATTATTATTCCTTTCAATTAGCTAGTATTATCAATAAAAAAAAATATTATCGGTCACTTATAGGCTAGGTAACTATAAATATCTGTTGTAGGGGGGGAAATCAATATTAGCTAATTATTAGTAATAATAAAGCATGTTGAATAAATGAGGCATAATAAACGAATTGTCTTAATGGGAACATATGAGTACAGCACTCAGAACATTCACTTTCTTCAACTTTTTTTTTCTACCTTACCTGGAAATGTCTTGGAGAGAGAGCGATGCGCGTGCTGTGAAGGCTCAGGCACCTGGCGGCGCACCTCGTACGGAAAATACTGCCGAGAGCTGAAGACGAGTCCTGCCTCCTCATAACCACAAACCCGCTGTTTAATAACAGTATAATCCCAATGCACAAACCGGCGAGGGCGTCGCGCATCATGACCAACACAAAGTGCTCTGTTGAACCGTCTGCCGAAGAGCGTGAAAGTAAAAGTGGATGTGGGGGCGCTTGATGCAAATAATGAAAGTTCAATGAGCGCGTGTGGGAGGGGCCTGCACAGAGACGCGCGCTGCTATTGGCCAAGGAATGCGCCCGTGAGACGCGCGGGATCAGGTGCACCGACCGCACACAGCAGCTGTTCAGTGGAGAAGATACTGTACACAGCTCGGTGCTCTCTGTGGATTGCTCACTTCGTGGCTGAACAAAACACAACTGTTTGGTTGTTACGTTTAATGTTTACATATGTCGATGGTAGCAAATTAGTACAATATAATAAAAAATAATATTAATAACATAGCTAATGAAGCCTATTCATTCATCTATCCAAACGTGGATTTTTCTATCTCAAAATAATAAGCATTAATAAGATATTTGGCACTGCTGCCATCTTTTGGTGACAGAGGTGGACCACAAAACAGCCCTCAGGAATTATTTCTTGCTTTGAGACAGAAATATGTGACCACAAAACTAATATTAAGTAGCAATAGCCAACACTATGTGTCAAAACTTTCTTTTTAATGCCAAAAATCATTGGGATGTTAAGTAAAGATCATGTTCCATGCAGATGTTTTGTTAATTTCATACCGTAGGTATTTCAAAACATAATTTTTGATTAGTAATATACATTGCTAGGGACTTCATTTGAACAGCTTTCAAGGTGACTTTTGCATCCACAGTTTCCAGATTTTTAAATAGTTGTTTCTCAGCCAAATTGTGTCCTATCCTAACAAACCATACATCAGTAAAAAGCTTATTTATTCAAACAAACAATTTACTCTTATGACTGGTTTTGTGTTCCAGGGCCACAAATGATAGCCTGCACGATTCATTTATTTGATCATTAATGAAAGATCATTTGCCCTTTACTTATTTTCTCACCCAAAGTACTAGGTTCATTTTTACCAGGGCTTCTACAATCTCAGCCAACATACCATGCAGTGCACACATTTTCCACTCGGTCTCATCTGTGTTGTTGAAATGCAGCTGTGCACGTGTGTGTCCGACAGAAACCCCACAGCATCCTGGGCCAAACCCCGGGCCCATCTGGAGCGGAGCAGGAAGCATCCAGGGAACCCCACAACTATTAAAAGGTTTCACTGGTAGCTGAGAACAACAACAGTTTTATATGTGTAGCATTTAAAACAACCACTAACGTATACCACAAGGTATCTCGAAACATTCTGGCACTGGTCCCTCGCCCAAGGAATGGAGAAAATATGACGTGTTGGAAATATTGAACAAAATGAAGTGCCTTTTTTCACTCTGTCATGCGAGCTGCTGTAATGAATTGGGCTTCACAAGGGAGATCCCAGGGTGTTAACGAGACGCCCGTCCTCCTCCCCACTGGGTTTTATGAAGTAGTGAAGCTTCCTGGTGTTGTGGCAGCTGTGCTGTCAGCAGTTTGGAGGTGGGATTTTTTATTTTCTATACAGGTGAATCACAAATTTTTCCTTTACCAGGTTGGGCCGACATCAAGTTACCTTTAATTATCAACAGCTGATTACAGCTCTCATGCTGTAAGACTGTGGCTGCATCTCAATCAGCTCCCTAGCTCCCTATGTAGTGAATCACACTTTGCACCCTCCCGAACTTACACTGGCTCTGTCGCAATACCCACACTTGCAGTCTTTGACCACTTGTCAACTTAAATTACTTTTTTTTTCTGTACTCAGCTCAAGTGTTCAAGTGTGTGTAAAACGTTTTCTGTTGTAAAACACATTTGTGTGTTTATTTAGATTTTTCAAAGAATAAACTTTTCCATATCTTTTTGGTAGATGACTGCATTTAACAGTGTCGCTACTAATCAAATGATCAAAAGCAGTTGTGCAACCTTTTGTGTTTTTGTGTATTACTTCACGACTTCTGCTATCCAGCAAGGGTTTGAGAGTAACGTAATTTCAATTCTCTGTATGTCCTGTACATGTGGCAGAATTGACAATAAAGTTGACTTTGACGACTGATAAAAAAAATTATGTGCAACATGAATACTACATTCGTCAGATTTAATTACCTCTCTGATGTAATTCTTTTAAAATGACTACATGTAAAATGAAATCAATATAGAATGCATGTAATCTGGACTACATTTGCGTGCTGTTGCATCACTTCGTTGCCATTCAAAATCTGGGCATAGGTAATACGTCATCCAGAGACTTTTTGCCTACTGTTTTATAAAAGCTATGAATTCTTTCCTCATGTTTTTTTGCCCACTAGTAGTATTCTCTGAATGAAGGAAAAACTCATTTGGCCAGGTTGGTGCTCCAGGTGGTCAAACCACACTTCATAACATTTAGGAGGTGAGGTGTCACTCTTAAAAATATCTTAATGCTTCAGTCCATACACATAAAAATAGCCGCCTGTGACGTCTTTGCGGTTTCGTTACAGCTGTGTATCTGTGTTTTCTACATGTATACTAGGGTGTTTACCTCAGCAGGATAGTGTGTTGCTTTGACAGTTCTGCACCTGGTATTTATCACCTTATGGGGACCAATTGTCCCACAAAGATAGAAATACCAATACATTTTGACCTTGTGGGGACATTTGTTAGGTCTCCATGAGGAAACAAGCTTGTAAATTACACAGAATCAGGTTTTTTGAAAATCTAAAAATGCACAGTTTCCTATGAGGGGTTGGTTTGGGTGTATGGCGATACCACATACTGTTTGTCCAGTTGAAACACCATTACGCCTATGGAATGTCCCCATAATACATGTAAACCCAATTTGAGTGTGCGTGTGTGTGTTTGTGCACATACCTATGAAAAGCAGTGTTGGTGTGGGGTCCTCTTTTTTCCTGCAGCCTTACTGAATGGTATTTCCCATACCCCCCTTCTGTTTCCAGGGAAATGCCTTGGCCGTTGGGGAGCCCAGCTCGTAAATATGCAGTGCAGGGAGATCCTTGCAGTTTATTTAGGCTTAGTAGCGGAACATGGGGTAGGTTTATTTTGTCATTTCCCTTTTTTTGTTTTCTTCAGTGTTACAAAACGACCTGCTAATACGCCTTAAGAGCATTTTTATTGCATTATTTTGGGAAAAATGAACACATGTTGATGTCAGTCTACAAATGAGTCACATTTGCCAAAGCAATCTGTGTAAAATTAACACTGATCCTTAGTAAATAATGACAATGAACTGCTTTTCTTCTTAAACTGACTAGAGTGATGAAACTAGTCACCATCTGGCAGGAGAAACCAAGTAAAAACTAGGATCAGATCAAAATGGAATAAATGAGGGAGGGATTTCATCATAGACACTTTCATTGATGTATTCTGCGATCAAGTATAAACTGTATATTGGCAGTGGCACAAGGAAACTCATGTTTGTGGTAAATTGAGACATTTTGAGGTCTGTCAGCTCAGAAAGGGTAATTTAGGCCTGACAGTGAATTTTGCAGTCTTTGTTTAATAACTCTGCTGACATCTGCTGGGCATTAAAGCCATTACAGAAGTGTATTTGGTGTTTTCTTGAGGACCAGTTACTGTCAGAGCAGTTAAATTCTAAATGCACTCTGATCTACACTCACTGATGGGTGCAATATTAACCGTAATGTCCAAGGTTTCCTTTACCCATGTCATCTTAGATTATAGAGCCTGCAGATAATTGACTCAGTAATGCCTGGACTTTATTTAGAACTTACTTTATTTGAAAACATTTCTGTCAGAAACACACAACAAAGTATTAAAAAGATGGAGAGATCTTCATTTAAAATATGTGGAACTATATCTCCTTTGTACAAACTTTTTTTGTTTCAATCATTTAGATTATGGATGTCATGTTGTCATTTATTGGATTCCAATAAGAGGTTGAAATGTTTGGAAATGAGTAATTACAGGCCATTTAAACTAAAATACACACAAAGAAAAAAATATTATTACTTTTAATTAAATCAGTTACCAGTTAACAGGCTGTTGTTCTGTGACAATATTGTGAAAGAATTGGTCTGTAATGTACATTTTTTTTGTAAACATTATTTTAAAAAAAATACAATGTCTTAAAGCAACCACTATAGACACCAATCTGTGATCAATATCAATACTGCATGAATCTGGATCTTCATGATTCAGTTCTGTGTCTCTCATATCATCAGAGTCAAGGATGAACTCTTTTTATTTTAACTTTATCACATGCCCTGTTAATGTGTTTAGCTCTGTTAAAGTCCTGATGATCTATTAATCAATTAATGGAAACGTTAACAGATTTTATGGGACTCTAGAGACAGTTCTAAACAAAGATCAGTTCACTGTCATAATGATATTCAGAATAATTTAAAAAAAATGTATTGGTGTATTTCTAGATTTTTTAAGATTAATAATACAGTTAGTTAGTTTATTTAGTTTATTTTATTTGTGTGTATGTGCTTTGGGAAACAATTTCAGTTCATTAAATTCAATTGTACAAGACAAATGAATTGATATGCATAACATCACAGACTTCATATTTGGTCTTTATGTATATATATAAATATATAAAATGCCATGACAGAGTTCAGCTTATTGTTATCGAGATTAGTTCACTATACAGTATCCTTCCTGCCTCCAGTCCCTCGTGTTCAAAAGCATTCCTGTTTAATTATTCATTTGACTGTTCTTATCGAAGGCAAGCATTTGAATAGTACTTTTCACATGCCATGTTCATGTGCAGCTATACAGACAATGGACAATCATAAATAAATGTATAAAGCCTTAAAGCCAAAGAGCAAACCAAAGTCAGCTGTAAGGAAAAACTCCACAACATGTTTAGGTATTGGAAGGAAAAAACCTTGACAGGAATCAGATTCAGCTGGAGGAGCTTGTCCTTTTCTGTCATGGCAATGGATGCACATATGCTAAGCATTATCTAGTGATGAGTCATCTGTGCATTGAATAAAATAAAGTGATCACAGAGGCGCAGATAAAAAATATAAAGGCTTTACTCATAATGACTGACAAAGATTTAGCTATTTCTGCACCTGGCCATTTTAATTTTGTAAATATGTCTTTACTTTTACTTTTATGTTGCTCTGCAGGTAACCTGTTTAAACTGTTTAGGGCATATGTTTTGTTAACAAAAAAAACCCAAAAAACTGAATGAAAAACTGATGAATCCAAGCAGAACCCATAAGCTCCAGTCATCTCAGTATTCCACTATGCCTCAATATCACATAAATCGCACCATATTTGTCACAGTCTGACTGACAGTTCCCCATTCTCTCGCAGCCATGCAGTTATAGATACCATGATTAAAAACGGCTCAATATTCACCAGACTGAATTGGCTTAGAACAGAAGCCTGCATTATCTCGTGGCAATTGACTCGTTCTGTCCTTTTGTTTCATATATAATTGATTTGAATGAATCCAGGCAGGTAAATGACTTGAGTTGCAATAATAAACCTGATTTTATCCATTAAGACACAGTGATCTCACTAATAATTCACATTTGAGTATTCCAGTTTACTGCTGCACCTGATAGCTTTCCAAGATACTCCAACCATTTGTTTTGTTTTGGGTATGATATCTTGTTCTAAAACATATCATAGGAAAAGGCATCATTTATCTATTTTGTATGTAGTGTATGTTCAAACTGACCAACAGATGGCGTAGTAGTTCCATTATTGCCATTGAATCCTACCTTGACAAAGATCTTTTAATGAAACAATAAAAGTGTGTAATGTAGGTTTAAAACAATATATAATCAAATTATTTATAAAAAAAAAAAAAAAAAAAAAAAAACATAATTGTGTTTGTAAAAGACGCATTTCTTCAGGGGGAAAGGAGTGGGTATATTTGCTGATGCATATGTCTAATTAACTCCAACTGTGCAATAGCCTATTATCAACTACATTAGAAAATGTATCCTGTAACCTGTTTTTCATTAATGTCTACCTAAGCTATAAAAACGTCTGTAAATATGAAATTTATGACAGCATATCAGGGTTTTTAAAGAAATGATTTTGAGTAGTCTACTTCAGACGATTGAGTGAATAACTCATTCTTTAGCATTCTTTTGATTACAGTATGTTCATGTAACAGACATCCGCTAGCCAAATATACTTGTCAAAGTCTGTGCTATTCAGTTTTGGCGTAACTTAAGCAATTAACACCATAATTCTGATCATCTATCACAGATACAATGATCAGCTCAAATCAGTTTTAGTCAGTTTGATTTAAGGATGAGAGTTTGATGAGAGATGATGGCAGAACAGTTGGCTGACTGTGAAGAGTGAAGGGTGCAAGAGTTGAATGATGAAAGTCACATATGAGATATGTGTTAGAGACTCACTGGCAGTGTGTTACATAATAGCTGCAGTGCTGAGTGTGAGGGAGAAGGAGCAGGCAAACGTTGCAGTCTGACATCAGGGTGTGGTCATGCATGGATTCTACCACACAGTCGGCGTGTGTGTGTGCGTGTGTGTGTGTGTGTCAATTCTCCCATCTACCTCCTTAAAATGGACATTCCATTGTTGGACAATCCATATAATCTAAGTTATTATTATATAAAAGTCCTGATCATATTTTATACATAGATAGACTATATTTAATATACCAGTATATTATAATAATATAATATAATAAAATATTTTCACAAGTGAAAACAGGTCTTAGATCTTAGGACCAGTGCATGGGTTTGAGACTTACAATAGACCTTAAGTTATTGATTTTGGATCAGTTGCTACATTTTGCTTTTTGATCAATTGCAATTAAAAGGAAGAGATAGCTATTGACAGTCTGCAATCATTACTGCAGCATCTTCCATCTGCCTTTTGTCTGCTGACCTGGGATCAGTAAAGCATTTCTACTTTACAGTAGCTATATTAAACTGCCCTCTGTATTTGCTTTAATCGAATACTGCTGAAACATGGAAACTATGGGATTGGAAGGCATGCTTTTTGAAAATAATTTTATTGTTATAAGGGTTCCACTGAAAGCAGATCTGAAAGTATTGGTATTAAAGGAAGTGGTGATGATGACAATGAATGCTTTTTTTTAAGTAAATTACTGTGTTTTGTATATATATTTTGAGGAGGTTCATTCCCTGTATTTTGTGCATCTTATATTATTACATCTTATACATGCATTTAGGTAATGTCCTTTTTGTTTGTCAACTCCTTGGGTTAGTCTAATGTGTTCTCTCTAGGTGTAAGACAAACATAACACCCCCACTTTCTCTCTCTCTCTCTCTCTCTCTCCTTCTCTCTCTCTTTCTGCCTGTGAGCAGAGACCTCCTGCTGGGTTGACAGGGTGTGGCTCCCAGCAGCTCTGAATGATTTTCTAGGCACCATAGCATATGACACACTAAAATCTTCTTGTAACACAAGCTTTCCCCCACTGTTATTGGACAAAATAATACTGTGTGTATATATATATATATATATATATACTGTATATATATATACACACACACCTCATATACGTCTTTTTATAAGCAAGGGTGTGTTTACCCTTGAAATTTTGTTCTTTTGATTACAAACAAAACTAAAACATTTAGCAACATTTACAATGCTGCCTCCTTGGCTGAATGCATTTATTGCATGTGTGTGCATATGTTGGTATTTTTTATCATTTTTTACTTCACAAAGCTCATTTTTTTCATGCATATGAAGATCTGCTGTAAGCGGACAAAAGTTCCAATTCCTATCCCAAATAGTAATGGGTAAAATATGCAATTGGTCCTTTTTTGTTTGCATCTTGTGACATCACATCCTGTTATTGATTTGTTTAGATATCTGTGGTCCATGTTAAATAGGGTAACTATACATGCCATTTTCCCAGGACACATCCTGGCCAGGATTTCTATATTGCCTAAAATATGAAGGTTTTGGCTTTGTTTGCCTGTGCAGAACGATCAGTGTATGAAATCGGTTCCTTATATTTTAAGTTGCTCTGGAGGTACTTTGAATCAAAGCAATAAAGAAGGAAAATGGCATGAACTGCATGTTCATCCTTTTGTTACATTCATATATCAGCAGAAGTTAGTTTGAAGGCGTGTTTGATGCAAGGTTCAGAAGCTTTCACATACTTGTTTAAAAGACTGTGCTAACTGCACCAGAATTCATTTTAATGAACTAAACCTGTGAAGTGTGAACACACCCTAAAAAAGGTGTACAGCCAAATCAGGGTCTGAAGTCTGGAGGAAAGCTGGAGCTGCTTGAAGGCAGGGGTTTCTGAAATCAGTGATGATTTGGGGTGATGTGACGTCCGCTAGTGTTGGTCAGTTGTGTTTTATCAAGATTTTTCAAGCACTTTATGCTTTCATCTGCTGACAAGCTTCATAGATGCTGATCTGCTTGTCTAGTAGGACTTTAACACGTGCTCACAGAGCCATAGCCACTTCCAAGTGTTATATTACTGACCATTATATTACTGTGCTTGACTGGTCAGTCAACATGCCTGCTCTGAAGCCCATATGGAATCTATGGGATATTTTCAAGAGAAAGATGAGAAACAGTGGATCCAACAATACAGAACAGATGAAGACTTGATAGTGCCTCAGCAGACTCACAAACTGATCCCTTCCATGCCACTGATGCTGGAGTCTGACCAAGTGCTGAGACTGAGAGCATAATATAAGTTAAAGAACTTAATCTTTTTTGTTTTGTAATTCTTAAGAATTTTTCTAATATTTTACTGCATTATTGACTTTTATGAGCTGTAAGCTCTAATCATTAGAACGAAAACAAAATAAAACAAAAGATTTACTTTAAATGTAAAGAATCTAGAATATTTAAAAGTTTCACTGTCGAAAATATGCTACATAAAATAGTTAACTTTACAGGATACACCTTTAAATATAGGGAAGTTTGAATTAAATTTGTGTACTGTGAGGTTGTACTGTACATGCTATATAGGGACATGCAGAATACTGGGAACCAAACAGCATCAGAGCCCATAAACTTCCATTTGTCGTAGAAACACTGAAATATTTCTCAAAACATTTTCTTTAATATTCCACAGATGAACAAACTTGGTGATGATAGACAAAAAATGATCCCGTTAAACATCAGCTAACTTCATCTCTGTTAAACATTTATGTAGTGAATATTGTATGTTGTCAGCTCTGATAGATTGGCTTATAGTAACATTTCTGATGAAAAAGCGTTTTAAATCTGTCAGCGATAAGCCTGCTCTTAATCCTGTTCCTGTGGTTTCATTATGAGGAATTGTTATGGCTTCGCTCCATGCAGTGATCTGACACGCGCTGGGACGTTTTATGACTCTGTATGTGCTAAAACTGTTTCAGTGGCAGTTTTATTTGTGAAAATATATTGGACTGCTGGTGGCAGAAAGTGAAAGGCTGGAGTTTTGGTGTGTGTCTGTGTGTGTGTGCGCACTTTTCTGTAACCGGAATGTGTTTGTGTGCGTGTTCATGTCTTGTAATGAAGACTTGCTACAAGGCAACAGGAGAGCTGACAGAGTTTAATTACTGTCAGTCTGAACATCCATTAATCTTTTGTCAGATCAATAGTGCTTCCTCTAACAATCAAATACAGGCCCTTCCCTACATTGCAGTGGGTGATTTTGATGAAATAGCCTGTATAATTAAAAAGTCCAGATCAGATATTTGTGGCTTTGAATAATAAATTGGCGTTCTGATGTGCAGAATGAGGAAATTAATCCAAGGTAAAGAATATCTCTGTCATTGTCCCATTTCTTCTCATTCCATGAAATGTTTTTTTCCTATTGGGAAGAGGTGGGTGGATGAGAGAGAAATTTAAATTGAACCTAAGGTTGTGAAGAGCATTAAAATTCAAAATTGTATCCTCTTGATGTTTCAGAGATGCTGTACGTGTGGTGCTGAGCCACTGATATGAAATCTTTGGTCTATAAATGTCTTCAGAAATACACATAAATGTGTTTAAAAGTTGCAGTGAGATCCATCCATTTATGCATTATAAAGAAACTGCAAGACACTGTTATGACTAGACTTGTGGTTTGCGTGCATTCAATTAGCCTGACACTTTAATATGGCAAAAAGATGCTACTTTCTACCACATATACATAATTAATTAACTCTATAAATGCCTTATGTTGACCAAACTAAAGGCCAGTTCTCACCATGCACAATCACTATATTATACACCAGCGAACGATATTGTCTGTTTATTATGAGCTCAAGCGTATGATAGAAAGATTGATCCTGATTGGTTGTCAATGTTTCTATTGTTCATCAGCTGTGAAAAATATTTCTGAAAATGGATTCCAACGATAACGTTTCGCTGTCCTTTATCGTTATTGTGGTGTGTACGCTGATATTCTTTCCCTGGAAGCACACATACTGTACATCTTGGAGACGTGTATTTGATGTTTACATTTACGTCTTCCAGACGTTTGTAGACAGCAGACGCTTTCCAGATCAAGAGATCTTTAACGGACATCTTGCAGATGTACGTGTGATATCCGGGTTAACATAGAGAACAGTTTTTAGAACTATCGTTATCATGCTTGGTGTGAACGGGGCTTAACACTATGCTTCTATCACAAGCCACATTGATTTTTATCAAAGTAAACCAGTTAAATAATGTTTAACTTTTTTTTTATTTTGCAGATTAGATCAACTTTCAAAAAGAGTGTTATTTTCTGAAATGTGTGCAGCTCACTTCAAAAGACGTGTCTCAGTGTTTCCTCTGCAGAATAATTCCTGCGACGTCTATTTTTGCGCAAGGAACTATTTTATAATGTTTAGAAACTTGAACAACAATAAAATAAACTTTTCTCTTGCCGGAGGTGTTTTCAGCTTCATCTGTTCAACCTAACACATTAATTATTGAGATTTGCATTGCTACAGAGAGCAAAACAACTTTACATTCAACTTCAGTTCCACTAGTGAGAGTAGATGTGGCACTTGAGAAAAACAAATAAAGTCACAATAACCAGTCTGATAAACACTGTGAAAACAAGCTTTGAATATTCAGTTTTTATTCAATGTTAAGCACCAGAGAAAATTAATTTCTTGATTTTACCCGTTCCTACTCACTATCGAGGCAAATTAACACTAGTACCCCAACAAATATTAATCACCCAAAAACTCAAAAGATACTTCAGCCATTTTTGGTAGAAAAAAAAACTTTAATAGCTCAGCAAAATTAAATGAAAATGTAAATGTACTCATCCTTAAGAAGAAAAATTACGCTGTAGTGAAACACTTAAATGTAATTTCTTTACGACCTAGGTACATTTTATATTGGCTTGTAAGTCAAATCATAAATAGAAAACATTACAAAATTAAGTACAATTAAGTAACCTACACAGTGTTTCTGATACTGGTGTTCCCATCATGCACTGTGGCACGAATAAAAAGTTTTTCTTTTTTTTTTTTTACAGTTTTCCATCTGTATTTACATTGTTTTATCATTGCATTTGTTGTTAGGTTTAGTAACTTCACTCATATTGCCATCATTTTGTATTGTGTACCATGTATTGAAGTGTCTATGTTTGGATGAATGTATAATGTAGATTGTGTTTACATGATAACTATTGTGTTTTTTGTTTAAATGTTTGAAAATAACACCCTTTAAAACCATGGGTTACTTGGGTGCTATATGTGACCCTGGACCACAAAACCAGCCATAAGTCACAAATAAACTGAATGTCACGGGTGTGTGGTGCAGGAACAAATGAACAGAGATTCCAATTTACAAATAACAATCATGCAGGCAGATGTCGCTCACAAAGTAACATTAATACCGGACACTAAACACAGGACTGAGGAGAACTTATAAAGGGAAGACAATGAAGGTTAACGAGCACGACACACCTGAACATCACACAATCACCTAAACTAGGTCACTCAGAGACAGAGCACATGGGCAATGAAAACAATAAAAAACAGTCCAGGGGTGTGACAATAGGTCAAATCGATTTTACTTTTGTGCCAAATTATAATATTATTCATTAGAATTTTAAGTAAAGATCATGTTCCATGAATATATCAAAATTTAATTAGTTATTTTATTTAGTTATTTGTAAGAAAGAAGTTAAACAAGACGTTATCATTTATAATTGATACGCTTTCTTTGTTTGTTTGTTTTTTCACTGAAGATGTAGATGATTTTGTTTCTTCATGGGAACAGATTTGGAGAAATTTCACCAATGGATCCTCTACAGTGAATGGGTGCCGTCAGAATGAGAGTCCAAACAGCAGATGAAAAACATCCCAATAATTCTACAGCTTACCAATTCACCAATTCCACAATTATTATTTGTGTGTGGATTTTCACTTTCTTGATAATATATGATCCTGTACAGTTTGATCTTTGCACCCATTGAACAAAAAAAGGTTTATTAAAGATGAGGCAGCATGATGTAAAATGGACCTCTGTACTGCTTTGACTCCCACATCCACTTCAAACACTCACATGAAGTTTTCATTCGAGGGGGTGGTGGACTCTCACGCTCTTTATTCCTCTTCCTCTCACTCTTTCTCTCTGGTGAGTTGGGGGTTGGATGGCTGTTACCTTTAGTCCAGTGAGGCGTAATAATGGCAGGCTGATGCTTGCTGGAACACTGGGATCTTGAATCACTGTGCTCTGAGAAAATGTTAGTCTGAATTATTGAACAAGGCCTCTCCGAAATTACAGCACAGAGCATCACGCAAGCTCACTACAACAGTATCTTTCTTTCCTAGAATAGAGAGGGAGACAGCATGACTCTGGAAAAATGTATCAAAGCACCTACAAAACCTTCAAAGTGTGATACAAGGTCACAACTGATCAGCTGGTGAATAGAATTCAGTTAAATCAATTTCATATAGATTTAGACTAGTATTGAGCCTGCAGTTTAGTTTGGTGGGAATGGTTAATTATTATTTTAAACCATATTTACCGTGTACCAAGTGCGGCTAAGGATAATCATCTGCTGAAATATTATTACAAACAAATTTACTTTGCTTAAGATGTTATATTTGTTTTGTTTTGTTGAAAAATTCAACAGCAGCTGGCATTTGCAGGCACACACCAGGCCAGAACCAGGTACACAGCACACACACTAGTTCAATACAGTGCAGAATATTGCATCGCTTGCATTTACATCCAACTTGTGTAATTTTTTATTTAAAAAAAAATAAATCTAAATGTTAATTTATAAATAAAGCAAAACAAAAAAAGTAGTAACCAATTTTCAAAAAATGTTTAAAGGATGTATAAATAAAATTTTAGTGCTGATGTTTTGAGAACATTTAGCCAAAGTTCTGAGAACATTATCTAGGATTTTTTATTTGCATATAAGATATACAATTTTTTTTATTCATTGTACACACCTTACTTTTCAGTAAAACAAAAGAAAATCAACAGCTAGAAAGATAGAAATAGAAAAAAAAATCTATTTAATTCATGCAATAATGTCTCAATTGTAGGCTGTAGCTGTGGTGATTTATGTTGTGAAGGCAGCAGCTGAACTCTTTGGGGTGTCAGTTTACTTGTATGTCACCAAAGACCTACAGCAGGGAGTATTTGCCAAGGACGACTGCCAGACCACAACTTTACAACCCTGGCATTGATCCATTATATTTCATCTGATACAGAGCCAACTACAGCAGGGTATCCTGAAGTACATCACAAATACATCACCCTCTAAACATCCAATACTCTTTAGGGTTTAAATAAATCTGTAATAACCTCTTTTGACCCTTTATTACACATTTCATTTAATTCATTTATCTATTTCATTAAATCCACTTAACCATTTGATTAGATTTGCTGTGGCTGTGAGGGTAAAGCTCAGCTGTGGACTCAGATGTTTAGAGAGCTCTGGGGTGTATGACAGGGAAAGCCTCCCCTGAGACAGACAGCTCTGAGCACCCTCTGCTTTGTAGACTGCTAATGATCAATACCTTCCTGTAGGACACGATAGCATAGAAATTGCCTCATTTTAGAAACACTCGAATGCAGAACGTGACTCAAATTGCTTGTTATTTTAATTAATGGACGAGGCAATTTGGAAATAAAGGATAAGATCTGTCAAATTTTGTAATTTCTTTCTCACTATATTTTTCAAAGGAGCATGAAAGAGAAATATTTTAAAGAAACCAGGAGCTGCTGTAAAAAAATAGTACATACTGTAATTATGTGGTTAGTCTTAAGAAGTTTTGTATGAGAAACATTCTTTTGCGCTGTAACAAAAATAAAATGCCATGATAAAGAGTATGGGTACTGGTAAATGTAAAATAAATGTATTGTAAAAAAAAAAAAAAAATTTAATTAAATTAAATATTTGTTTACCTGTCATGTGACTATTCGCCAACATCAGAGCACCATGAATATGTGATTGTGTAACAAGTAAACATTTACTTCTGTTATTTCAGGTAAAAGGTATTCAGCTGACAAAAAAATTAAATCCTTGCTTCAAGTCATTTACAGTTTTTGCCAATTGCTTACACACTAAAAGTGAATGCTTACACCAAAGCCTCAATACCTAAACTTCTTGTATCTTGTCTTAAACACAGTGAAATCATAGCTTAAACAC
>JAUCNO010000626.1:9624225-9640874 GCA_032353835.1 Enteromius viviparus | reverse complement strand
GTGTCTTCTGCTCTCTGCCTCACTGGGAGGCCCAGCACTTGTGCACACACAGCAGTGAGTTTGCCTCAACGTGACAGTGGGCTTACTGCTGAGTTCTTATTGTATCCAAAAAGGTCACGTTGTTAAGATTAACTTTAAGACATTTGCTAATACATTTTTAAGATTGAAAGTTTGCTATCATTAGTTAATGCATTGTTGATTAATATGAACCTGAATATTTTTACTTACATTAACACAGTTTGTTAAGAAATGCTGTAAAATCAATATATTGCTCAATTTTAATATTAATTAATGCATTGGTGTTAACCAGAGTTTTTTTAAAAGTGTTACCATTTAGTTTAGCTTGATATACTAAAACAACTTAAAAAAAAACTTAAGGAAAAATTAATAAAACCTGTTTTGCGCTAAAATAACCAATATTAATAAAACTAACAAAACATAACAAACACTTTACAACTGAAATAAAATCTAAATATATATTATATCAGTGCTACTAAAACAACTCGGATATATAGCTCACTGAGCAACTGGGTTTTTTTTTTTTTTTATCAAACCTTCTCATTAATTATTGCACTTGAGACTATTAGCATTCCTTCTCTGCCGTGATCGTTAGTTAAAAAGTGTAAGCTATAATTCATAAACAAAACAGTTTAATACAGCTTGGAAATCAAGTTAAGTATTATAACATTTAATTGATACTTTAACTATATATTTACTTGATTTAACATGTATTAACACATTTAGGTAGATTTAGAGATATTTCACTAGTTCGTGCCTTCTCATTAATAAGAGGTAGAGTTGGTAAGAAAAAGAAAGCAAATGTCAAATGCAAAAGCGAGATGTCAGAAGGAGAAAAGCGGGAGTATTTATAGCGGGCAGGTAAGAGGTGATTGGGTGTACTTGATTAGGGAAATGGGAAGCAGCTGCGATTAATTCGGCCACCGCTCCTCCTGAAATCCGTTATTGTCAGAACGGTCACTTAAATTGTTACATAAATAAAACCAAACAATATAGAAAGTAGGCTACATTATTTATTTTTTTAGTGATCTTAAAAAAGTTAAGCAAAAAAAAGTTGGTAAAACTGATGATTTTTCGGCTGACCATAATGAATCAGTTTGATTAGCCATTTCAGGTGAAGTTTCATTCAGTTTATCAAGGAAAGAAACATTAAGGTAGGCTTCATAATGTCAGGTCTTTATTGGTCATGTGCCATACAGCTGTAAGATAATGGCTAAATAGAAATAACATCAACTACATTCAGCTCCAAAAAATTTCAGTCATCCAGTACACAGTGGCTCCTACACACTAGATAGCAAACAAAGTCACATTCTTAGCAGAAATAACAGGTTAATGCACACCCTGCCAGATTTAGAAAGCTGCTGGTGGCTTAAGGCATTTTTAATAACCGAGAGCATTCATACATAAACAGTAGCATGTTTTAGATGAATTGTTTTGTATCGGTGTAAAAGCAGGTTGCCTTTTTATGAAGGGATGTTGATTGCACATGCATTACAAAAGTTTGGCAGTGCAGGTTTGAAATTTTCCTTCTTCAAACTGCATTGTGTCACTATATTTTCCGCAATCACATTCCGCAGAGCAATCCTGAAATGTTCAGGATACCAGGCCCTCAAGCATCTGTGAGAACGTAAAGACAAAATTCCAGATTTGCCTGACATTCCCTCGCAGCTAAGCATGCCCATGTCACAGTGGTCATCGGAAAAATTAATTCCGATAGAGTAAGAAACTCATTTAGTTCGGTTCCCATCATACAGCTCTCGAAGTGATTTAAGCCCAACTTTATCAATATGTTCATACCTTCTAAAGAAAGAGTGCAGCAAGTCAGGCTTGACAAAGCCATGACATAGAGGCAAGTGGTATCAAAACCTGGCAGTGTAGCAGAAGTGTTATATGAAAATATTTCACTAACTTTTAATATGGGTATATCCCAAAGGGATTTATTGTTGACCTGTGGTTAACAGAGGTTCACTGTGACAGTGACTTCTTCGTATGAGAGTACACTAGATTCAAGTATGATGTTCAGGAGTTTAAGATGCATTGTGAATAGTTGTGCTGCATTTCCACACTGTAAATGTGCTTCAGGCATCCAAGAATATACAGTTAAACGTTGAAATGTTAATGCAATTTCTAACTTCTAAGTATACACCGTTACTTTTATGAACATAAATATGATACATATTTGTATCAGCCGCCCAAACACATCCAATTCAAGACTCAGAAGCAGCAAGGTAAACTGAACTTAAAGCTGGCTCAAACAAGCCCTTTCTTTCTATTTCTTGTTTCTTACTCACAATATCATCCCAATATTCCTTCATTGTGACAGTTGATATGGTTGAGATGCTGTTTACAAACATTTAAGTGCCCTGGCTTTAATGTATTTGTCAGAAATTTTATTAATCACAAGCATTTAGCAGCATGTGAAAGGCTTCAGCAGTGCCGTGTAACATTTTCTCTCAGTCTTGCCCATTGGCTGGTGAACTAATGCAGCCTGAAGTACTGAGAGGAATGGCTGGCACACCGCTATGAAAGTACAGGTAAACATCTGTTGGACCCACACACAGTCATCATGCAAACAGCAGAAACACCTCATGCAGTGAGAACTTGCTATTAGGCTCACATCCTTGTTGCTTTTAAAGGGCAAGTGGGTAGAATATGTTTAAAAATGGAATCAAAAGCAGTCTTGGAGAGGAATTTGGCTGGGTGGCATGTTTTCGAAACTATGCATGTCTAGTTCCGGATTTTTATTTAATTTGTTTTGGCAAAAAATGCATTATGAGCATGGGGAACTGGAGATGCAATCCTGATGCAATGATACTCACAGATGCAATTGTGACTAGGGCTGGCATGATTTAAAGACTACACGCTTACAGCTTATATTGTATGACAGAAAATATTATTGCATGTCAAGTTTTGCACTGCAAGCTACCTTCACCAAATCTAAACACACAGACATTTTCTTAACGCAATGTGCTGAGAGAAGCCTGTTTTAGTGTAGTAACTGTAGAAGTGACGATAAGACTGGGAAAAGAAAACGTATGCGTTGAAGATTGTGTATTCTGTTGTAAGTGGTTCGCTACAGAAGAACTGTTGCCTGTGACTGAGTGGGAGGTGAATTAGTGGAGAATAAGTTAAAATATGCTAGATTCCTCTCTGAGACCCCCTTTAGTAAAGGGGTTGCTTTGGGAAAAGGGAAAAGAGGGTAATGGAGAAGGCAGAGGGATGAGAGAAAGGAAGAAAGAGGGTGTGAGATGTTTAGTTTTTCTGGTTGGTGGGGTTCATGTCTCCAGAGTCGATCTTGTCACTTGTCTTGGAGTCGTCAGACAGGGAGGAGCCTTTGCTGGGTTTGCTGCTCTCCTGATGTTTGTCGTCATCATCCTTGACCTCCTTCTTTCCGCTAGTGCTGGTGCTGCTGTACATACGGGACTGGTAGCTGTAGCTGGACATGGAGACAGGGGTGGGGTAGGGGATCCCGGTGCTGATACGTGTCTCCTCCCCTTCCAACAGTTTCCTGAGACGGATAATAAATGAGAGAGTGAACAAAGAGAAGGTGGTGAGGGAGGGTGTGGCGGATTTGTGGTGTTAAACTGAATAAATAGAGAACAATGGGATATATTTCTGTATAACATTTGCATTCTCTGGATTTTGATTTTAGGTCACTGGTTTGTTGATAAAGAACGCACAGAATGCGCATTTCACTTGCATTCACCTTCACGTATATCATTAGCAACCATTGTTTATTACCTGTAGGCAGCAATCTCTATGTCTAGTGCCATCTTGACATTCAGCAGGTCTTGGTACTCCCTAAGGTGACGGGCCATCTCACTCTTAGTGCTCCTCAGCTCATTCTCCATCTGCCCAATTGTGTCCTGTGTGATGTTACATGACATAGTAAGATACAAAGCAGCTGCATTTTGACTGAATTAGTTGTTTTGATGCTAGAGATGTTTCTACACACTTATATTTGTAACAATGTCATTAAATAATCATTTAAGTGAACCTTTAAGAGAACAGTTCTTACAAGAACCATTTTTCATAGTGTAAACTAAAAATCTAATAATCCTTAAAAATCTAGAGAACTCTTTTCCAGTACTAAGAACCTTTGGAATGGAATGGAAAGCTTTCATGGAAGGTAAAGGTTTTTCATGAAACTGTTGATAACGTAACAAACTTTATTTTTGGATACCCTGCACATGCATTGCATTGCATTGCATTGCTTTGCATAAAGAAAGAAAGAAAGAAAGAAAGAAAGAAAGAAAGAAAGAAAGAAAGAAAGAAAGAAAGAAAGAAAGAAAGAAAGAAAAATGCAATGATGCTCGTGGACAAAAATGGGTTAAAGCATTCATTCATTATTTAGTGGCCCGTTGTCATCATTATTTGATGGTACCTGATTTATTAAAAGGTTTGGAAAATCTTATAAATAAAATATTAAATATAGGCTCTTCATTTTACTTAGTCTGGATAGTAACTGTCTAAAGTAATTCTAGCACCATGGACAGAGAAGCAGTAGGCTAACGTTCACATTTACTTGCTGTGGTCACGCCCATTTCACGGGGCTCTTTTGTCTGCTGTCTGGTTAACAGAAGCACAAGTTTCAAACACTAGTTATTCTATTTTTACACTCTAACACAATATATAGCAATTAATTGTTTTAAAAACGCCAATATTCTAAATACATCTGTGATCATTTTAAAGAAGTGAAACTCGATAACTCAGTTGAACACTTGTGATTAAACCAACCTGGTAGCCCATGGCCTCAGCGTTGTGCCTGTCCTCCATTTCATGAATCTGCCTTTCCAGCGATTCGTTGGTGCCCTTCAGGCTCTCGATCTCGATGGTCTTGGACTGCAGCTGCCTCCTGAACTCGTTGAGCTCTTCCCTGCTGGCGCGAATCACCTCATTGCTCTTGCTGGCCTGATCGCTGAGATCGGCGAACTTGGATTTGTACCACTCCTCAGCGGACTGCAAGTTCTTACTCGCCATGACCTCGTACTGACCGCGAATCTCCTTGAGGGCGGAGGTGAGGTCGGGTTTGGCCACTTCCATCTCCACGGACACCTGGGAAGCCTGGATCATGTTCATGAGCTCAGTCACCTCCTCTTCGTGCACCTTTCTCATAAAGTTGATCTCGTCCAGAAGGGCTTCGACCTTCTTCTCCAGGTCTAGACGCACCATGGTTGCGTTGTCCACGTCCTTCTTGAAAGCTCTAAGCGTTTGCTCAGCCTCCTCGCGCATTCTCATCTCCTCCTCGAACTTCTCCTGGAGTTTCTGGAGGTCCTCCTCAATGTTGTCGCGCTCGAACATCATCTGGTTCTTCTCCGCGTTAAGTTCCTCGAGTTGGGAGCGCAGCTCTCGGATCTCCTGCTGGTAGAGCTCGGCCAGGCGGGACGGTTCTGTCTGGCGCTGGCGCAGGGTCACGAGCTCGGTTTCCAGCACTTTGTTGTGCTGCTCCAAATTGCGAACTTTCTCGATAAACATAGCGAAACGGTCATTGAGCCCTTGCATCTGCTCCTTCTCATTGGTGCGGATGATTTTGAACTCATTATTAAGTGCTGTGCTCTGGGTGAAGTCGAAGCTTTCCAAAGTCAAGGATGAAGATGGGAAGGCAGATCGGGTGGTGCGCTTGTAGGAGCTTGGGGTGCTGGAGCGGGTCGCTGACTGGGACTTAAAGCCGCTCCGGGAGCTGCTCAGCCGTGATGGAGAGGCTGAGTAGCGGGTGGAGTCCCCGAAGATTTTCCGGTAGGAGGAGGCGGAGTAGATATCTGATCCGTAGCTCATCTTGGCGTTTTGAAGACAAGGAGCAGAACCCAGGCGGCGTCTGCTTTTATAGCAGGACTGTCCCAATCAATAATTTACCCGTACTTCCTCGCATTCAACCTTACTGCAGATGTTTCAGATGGACAGACCCTAAAAAAATACGACAAACTAGCTGATCTATAGTTTTTTTTTTACTTTTAAAGCCGCTAAGAGTGCTTTTTGCCAGTGGAAGGTGTTGTGTTCTGTTTTTTACTGTAAACTCGGCAGCAGCGAGCGGATGGAACTGTCCTTTTTGGCGCAGTGCTGATGTCAGCAAAATATCTTATCGTTTATTTACACAGCATCACGTCACATCTGTGCAAAAATACTACCACCCCGACTCTGAAAAAAATTTAATAAATAATAATAATGTCAAATACATATAGTCTACTATGTCATTGTGATAAACTTTGTATTATTATTATCATTATTATTATTATTACTATTATTATTATTATTATTATTATTATTATTATTATTTAGAGTAAAAGATAACGTAAAAGCTGGAAGCTGTGATAGTGTTAAAATAAAATAAAGCAATGGTATTATAATTATGGGCATGAAGCACATTAAATTATGTTATACTGTACATTAAGATCTGTTCATAAAAAATGTTTTGTTTGTGTGAACTGGCAAATAAGTCTAATGACGAGTTCATTGAGTTCAGCTGCGATGGTGCAGGGAATTCAGTGCCCCCTTTCTGTAGGCTCGGGCTAAAGCAATGAATTGTCTTTTATTAAAACCAAAAAATATCTAAGAAATCTTTTTTTTTCGTTTGTAATCTTTAACTTTTTTTTTTTTTTACATTTTAAATAAATGGCCTATTATTATTTTTATTTTTAAGTTAATGTAAATATTTCTCTGTATATTCGTACATTAGTCAATTCATACTTTCCACGACTGTGGCATTATTATTTTTAATTAATAACATTTGTACAGTACAGTAGACCTATATAGTAGACCTTACTTTTGTCCATTTTGATTTGTTTTTATTTGCAAGAAATATCTGCAAAATGAACTTATAGCTAACTTCGTGATGATGATAGTGTAGATTTTCACATATAAAAGAAAAATCAGAAAACAGCTATCATAGATGTTTTCTTTAGTAATAATCAGCAGCCGCAACATGTTTAATGTTACACGACTATAAAAGCCCTCTAAGACAGGGCCACACAGAAGATAGTATAGGTCTATGAGAAGGAGATAGGTATACAGTGCTGCCATCTGTTGGGCGCTTCGAGATCTTAAGAGATTACTGGCAAACAAACATTGCCATAGATCTGACCAAATTTCCATGTCTTGTGTGGCCTTCAAATTCAGATGGTATTTAATCTTTCTTTCTTTCTTTCTACTTATTTTATTCTTTGAGACTTGACATTTTAGTTGACAGGCTTTTTGTTTAAATGCACCATGTGACCTAACTATGAGTAATGTAAAAACAAAGGTTCAAAACTGTCACTGTAGGAGTATTTTCAAAAGTTTTTTAATATGCATGTACTTACATATATGAATGAAAATGAATGTACCTTTAAAATGATGGGGTGAGTACACCCCATTTTTGTAAATATTTTATTATACTTTTCATGTGACAACACTGAAATGACATTTTGCTATGTAAAGTATACATTGAGTGTACAGCTTGTATAACAGTATAAATATGCAGTCCCCTCAAAATAACACACACCCATTAATGTCTGAACCGCTGGCCACAAAGCTAACAATGTCCAAATTGGGCCCAATTAGTAATTTTCTCTCCCCGATGTCATGTCAGGCAAACAACTCTGATTTAAAAAATTTGCTTGAAAAATATTGCTGCTCTACGTCTTGGACCAGTGTCCTGCAGATTTGAGCTCCTACCCTATTTGAACACACCTGAAGCAGCTAATCAAACTCTTACTAGGCATGTTAGAAACTTACATGTAGATGTGTTGAGGCAAGTTGGAGCCAAACTAAACTGCAGCAACAAGTGTGTCTTGTAGAGTCTAGCATGGTGGTGAGAGTGTCATGGTCTGGGGCTGCATGAGCGCTGCTGGCACTGGGAAGCTACATTTCATTCAGGGAACCATGAATGCCAACATGACATAGTCTACTGAAGCAGATTGGGCTGCAGGGCAGTATTTTAACATGATAATGACCCCAAACACATCTCAAAGGTGGCCACCGCTTTGCTAAAGAAGCTGAAGGTAAAGGAATGGACTGGCCAAGCACATCTCCAGACCTAAAACCTACTAAGCATGTGGGGCATCCTCAAATGGAAGATGGAGAAGCATAAGGTCTCTAACATCCGCCAGCTCTATGATTTTGTCATTGTGGAGTGGAAGAGGCCACACAAAATAATCGAAACTTTGGGCCCAATTTGGACATTTTCAGTTAGGGGTATACTCACTTTATTGGCCAGAAGTTTAGAGCTCAATAGCTGTTTTTAAGTTATTTTGAGGGGACAGCAAATTTACACTGTTTTACACTGAAGCAAAGTGTTGTTTCTTAAGTGTTGTCACATGAAAAGAATAATAAATATTTAATAAACATTAAATAAAATATTCAAAGAAATGTAAGGGGTGTACTAATATAATTGATTTACTTTTTTACTGCGGTGTGTGAATACGGTGTCATTCTAGACTCAATGTAAATTAATCTCACTCTCAAAAAACAGATTTAACGTTAATTAAAATGAATTAAAATAAACCTTCGCAAAAATGACTTGAAAAACATATTTGTCATGCTCAGACTACACAGACAAAGGAGTAAAGTTCAATCAGTTAGTTTTATTGTGCACAAACATAATCCATTCCTCAGCGTTTCTCATCAAAGGTGCAGTGAACATATAACAGAGCTCAATTCGCTGGTAGGTAAACTCACAGGTAAGTTTCTCACAGGAAGGGAGCAGAGAGGCAGACTCAAACAGGTAAGTAACAGGTATGTATACTCAGTCTTTCACAATTCACACGATTAAAGTCCTTTTCGTCACAGTTGCAGTCCAGAACGCAAGCTCAGGCAGAATGTCTCACAACGATCACCCAGGCAGGTAGACACGGTGGTCTCGAGCTCAGTTGTTGAGTGTTTGGCTGAGAGAGTTCATATAGTGAAGGTGTTAGTAATCAGGAAACTGTGAGTGTGTGACTGGTGACTGTGATGGTGCAGTTGGTGACTATGTGATCGCTGATCTGGGTTCAGATGCTGGTAACTGTGTGACAGTATTATTGTGCTTTGTTGTTTTTTTTTTGCTGAAAAGTATTGATTTTTCTTTTCCTGTATTCTGCTTTACAGATTTGAACTTACTTTTTCTTCAGCCTGAGGTTTATTCGTGACACTTTTTGGTGTGCTTTTACGTTTGCTATTAATAGAACTTCTTCTATTAAAAACAAACTCTCAAGCTCTGCCAAAAGTAATGCGAAAGTAACGCAAAATAATGTAATGCACTACTTTCCATAAGTAACTTAGTAATGGAATTAGTTACTTCTTTAGGGAGGAACTCAATATTGTAATGCATTACTTTTAAAAAGTAGCTTTCCCCAACGCTGGGTGCCCTTTTGTGAGAGACTGTAAACTATTTAGGGGTAAATAATAGTACAAATATTTAATATACCACCCCAGTGACAGCTTTGTACCTTTTTTCTTAAAATGGATTTCATACTGCATATAAATTAACTGGTTTTAATAAATCTAATTATCTGATTATTTTCTGATTAAATCAGCCTCACAATATCAGTATTCAAAGAATTAATCAAATCAGATAAACATTATACCTAAACCTTTTTTCTCTCTTTTTAAAAAAAATGATATATAGTTATATTAATAAGATTTATTGCTTAATTTATTCATCCCTGAAGAGACAATTTTGTGTAAGAACAGTACTAAATGGAGACAATATGCAATTTAATGACAACACTAGAGCATTTATAATACACACCTGCCAGGTGGTGTGTGAGGATAATGGTGAACTGGTATTCTGTAAATGTCTTTGTGTGTGTAAACTCTTTGTGTGTGTGTGTGTGTGCTGGTTTATGTGGTTTATGAGGACAGAAATGTGTATAATGACATGGGTATGACATAAGTATTACAATATGTAAATGTTTTATGAGGACATTTTCAGTGTCCCTGTAATTCAAAAGTCTTAAAAAACATACTAAATGGTGTTTTTTTGAAAATCTAAAAATGCACAGTTTCCTGTAAGGGGTAGGTTTAGGTGTAGGGCAATACCACATACAGTTTGTCAAGTATAAAAACCATTACGCCTATGGAGAGTCCCTATGAATCACAAAAACCAACGTGTGTGTGTGTGTGTTAATGCTAAGCAATAATTTATCGCAGTTAATTGCATTCATAATACTGTAGAAGTTTTTGTTGATATAATAAGACTATTGTGTGTGAATGTAATACACGCACACACACACACACACAGTAGCCTTAATCTTAAACTGCACTAAATATATACATGTATTTGTGTGTATTTATACATAATAAATATACAAAGTACACATGCATATATTATGTCCAAAAAAAGCTTTAGTTTGGATGCGATTTAAAATAAACTCAGAATTTGCGATACAAACTCAGAATTCAGACTTATAAAGAATTGCAAGTTTATATCTCGCTGTTGTGACTTGTTTTCCTCAGAGTTGCGAGTTTATATCTTGTAATTCTGACTTTATAGACACAAAATTGCGAGATAAAATGTTACAATTCTGAGAAATGTCTTTTTTCCCTTATACTTATTTTCCTGACTTTACAGTGTTGTGTATCTCACAATCCTAAAAAAAGTCAAAATTGTGTTATATAAACTCTCAACTCTGAGAAAAATCGTCAGAATTATGAGATACAAACTCACACTTGCAAGGAAAAATATCTCACAATTGTGAATTTATATCCTGTAATTCTTATCTTATATATTGCTACCCTGACTTTATAACTCAAAGTTGTGAGTTTGTATCATGCAATACTAGGAATAAAAGAATTGCAAAATGTAAACTCACAGTTGCGAGAATAGTCACAGCTGTTAGAAAAAAAAACTAAATTATCTTTTTTTTTTTATGTTGACGAAAAACGTATGACGGTGGTCAAGTGCCATGTTAATTCTAAGATTATGAGATTAAACAAGTAACATTTTGAGAATAAAATTACGAGAATAAAGAATAAAATCACAAGTTTCAAAGTTTTAGACACTCGTGTAAAAATGTAAAATGTAAATGTAAAATGAGGATGCTTTAAAAAATAATACCATAAATAGATTTATTTATCAATGAACTTCTATTAACTAAATCAAATAAATATTTGGTGTTACATTTACACTTGATCATAGTTTTTCAGGTAGCTTTCCAGGTAGGTTTTTTTCTCCATCTCGGAGACGTCACAATTCTTCTGGATTGAGTCTGTCTCAGTTTGTTCTGTTACTTCTTGTGATTCCAGACAGACTGGATGATGAGATCAGATCTCTGTGTAGAGCACTGGCTGTTATCAGACAATAATCTCACTGTATTATTACGATTAATAACAAAAATAATGTTTGGAAACTGATATATCCATCTGAAACGCTACCGCAAAAGATAGAAGTAACCGGCTCAAAAAGATTTGTTGTTGGTGAAAATACTAGTGGCCTAAGACTTTTGCACAGTACTTTATATATTTACGGAATGTAAACAAAAAGAATACAATAATAATTTATATATATATATATATATATATATATATAAACATGTATACACCCACACCAAATTTTGATGTTTAAAAAAATAACCTATAAAATTTTGTTTAGTTAAACTGTTTCTTTGATATTCACAAGCCAAGCTCATTTGCTAAATCCAGTTTTAAAATCTGCCACACCTGCTTTCAGCCTTGGTTTTTAGATTTTTAGTTTTGTTGTACCCAACCCTTCATTTGGCTGTTAGATCATGAGTCATGTTTCTTGAGTGCTGACGTTTAGTCGAATATTTTAGTCATTTATCTTGAAATCACACAGATGTTTGGAATTAAAACGGTTGACAACGAGTCTTTACCCTCCTCTCGCTTCCTGCTCTTCTGTCAGTGGGTTTGGTTGTAGCATGAACCGTGGGCAGAGGAAGAGAAGGGGGGTAACCTGTCATGCATATTTCATGGGGAGACTTGTTAACCTGACAGAAGGATCTTATATCTGACTGACAGCATTGGGGAGGCTCTTCGTGCTCATAATGCATTAACATATCGTAAAGCCGCCTTCCCGCCATCTTTTATTCATCGCTAACTCTAAACGCTTGTTGACCGTGGTACAACCGCCGCAGCTCTCTTCACAGCTGTCCAGGCCTGACTGAAAAACCAACCGCAATTAACTTCCCAGCAGCACAGACCCTGACACGCACACATGCAGGAAGTCCCACATCTATCCAGTCGTGGGCCGCTCGTATGAGTCAGCGGGAAGGAAAGGTCACAGACTGGAAATCACTGCATTTGTGTTTTTGATAAAGAGATTCAGAGACACTTCATTCGGTGACCACTGGGGTCAAAGGTCAAAAAACTTTTTTGATCATATTTATTTCTTTTAAATGAACATCATGTAATATGACATTATATTCATTTATTATTATTTTATTTTAGTTTTTTTTTTTTTCATTTTACTGATTGAATTAGTGTATCATTGTAATAATTAATGGCATATTTTAGTCTATTAATTCTAAATTGTACATTATTGTTGATCGTAATGTCCAAAATAATGAGACCAAACATTAATGTTTATTAATTTTAACAAACAAATAATTGCTTTATTTGCTAAATTTCAAAGTTTTTGAGACTGTTTAGGATAGGATGTTGTTTTACAATAACACGACTTTACAAATAATATAATGTAATAATATTATAAACATGATATTATATTATTATATTATATTATGTTTGCATTTTGGATATACTGTACCTGCCTCTCATATAACCCAGTGATGTTTTATTATTTTTTTGGTAATTACATTATTTGTTGATATATTAAATTAGCAATTTTACTTTTTGTTTGGCTTTTTTTATTAAATTTAATTAATTAATTTATTTATTTTTAATTTAATTGATTATTTTTCATACATTTCTGTTTAGATTTATTTATATAAATGTATTTTTATATTGTTTTGGTTTAGTAAGTTTTTCATCTATTGTTTGTTTTTTCAGCTTGATTTCATTAAACAAAAACAACTTAGAAAGCTTTAATTGATATATCCAAAAAAAACATCTGCTGACTTTTTTTTCTCAGTAATTTTATTGATGAGATATACTCTGCTTAGAGCACTGATAATTTATTCTAAGTATAAACGGAGAGCATGACGGCATAGTGCCACTAATGTGATGTAAAAGATCTGTTAACATAACAGGATTAAAGCTTATTAGATATATCATCTCTGAAATACTCTCGAGATGAACTGATTATATGTTATTGTCTGTACAAACCATGAAGCCACTTGATTTTTGACTGCAGTTTAACTAACTCACAGTGACTTCTGTTTTTGTCTTAAGCTGTTGATTTTCTAGTTTCTGACCTGTTTCGACTCAAATTAAACATTTTAGGGGACGCTCATAAAAATATTTTATGATGATGATCAGGAGTAAAAAAAATCACCAAACACTGGTCTATTTGACACATTGCATTCACTTTGAGTAAAAAACAAATGAGCATTTAAATTTTTCAAGCCCATCATAGCTCCCAAATCTTAATTGCAGTTAGTTTGAATTTGGAAAAGGTTCTGTGAGTTTAGAACGACATGATGGTGAGTTAACAAGGATTTTTATTTCATGCGTGAACCATTTCTTTAGCCCTAAGCTACTCCAGGGGAGGTTGGAAGTATTTTTATGTGCTCTTTATGTTCTGAACACTAATGCAGTGAGTTTCTGTGAGTTAAATCCTGCATATTTCCACAGACGGACTGTTTCCTTTCCGTATTCTCTCTAATTATATTCATGCATTGCTGCTTCCTCAGTCCGAGCCCACTGCAATAGAACTGACACCAGGTTTACTATAATTCCCATTACAGTTGTGCAGTTTAAATGGGGGAAGTGTCAGCAGGTGACCACTCTTGTGTCTCTAGATCAGCGGAATGTAATGACTCTTTGTGGTCCTTCTGTTCTTTGTGTGGTGTTCATGCAAAACCTGGAGCTGCTGAAGATACAGTACACAGCTTGGTGGCACTCAAGCACTTGCCGAGCACACAAAGAAAGAAACGTTAGACAAAGAAGATGCATCTCAACAAGATGAATGTAGAGCTGCTAGTCTCGTTGGTTTCTTCATCGCCGGAGCTGCTGCTGCTGCTTGAAATATCCATGTTTTTTAGCAGTTAACAAAGAAGCGTGTGAATGGTTTTGACAAGAGCCCAACCGATATATCGGCAGGCAATATTATCGGCCGATATTAGACATTTTCCAAACTATTGGCATTTATAATGGCCGATAAATTAATATTTCAAAAATAAAAACGGACGAAACACACTTCAACCACGTCATGAGTGTTGGCATTGTATAGTTTGTATTGTATAGCAACACCAGTGTATTACGCGCCACACATCCTGCAACCTGCTGATCCTGCGATTTGGGCAGACAGACAGCTTACCAAAACTTACCAAAGCGTAACAAAACTTTTAAAACATTGATTTGATTGTTGTTGTTTTTGTGTTTTTGTTCAAAGGACTTCACATTTTATATCTTAAAGTTGTATTTTTATACATTTTATTTATCAGAACTTTAATATATTTCGATGTTTCTCTGTTCTGTTGTGACAATAAAAGAAACAAGTTTCTTTTTAAAATGCATTATCATATTATGTTAGTTAACTCATAAATAACTGCAAATAACTTATGTTATGGATATCTGTTAATGTTTTGTTGCACGTTTCTGAAAAAAATAAATAAATAAATATCGGCCGATATATCGGATTTTAAAACCAACTAATATTTGTATCTGTATCGGCCTTCAAAATCCTTTATTGGTCGGGCTCTAGTTTTGACAAGCGTGTCTTCTGTCTTACTTCTTTTTCAGTTTGACAAGCGAGCATCAGAAACATAAAAAGTTGCGTGGCGCAATTTTGTGTACTGGGGCATTTCTGTTTTTCATGAAGCGCCATTGGCTCATCATCAGTGAAAATCGTGTGGGTATGAACTGCTTGAAATGCTGACCATATTTGTGCGCGATACTCACCCTCATGCCATTCATTAACCCATTACTCTTCGAAACACCAATTAATATATTTTTGATGTAGGACAGCAAAGGAAGTAACATGTGTAACAGTGTAACGTCCAGAAACGTAGCAAGGAGATCGCTAAAATAATCTGGTTTTCAACATTCATTTATGCTTTGATTTGAACAAAAACAACATATCTGTGTGGTGTGACTAACACAGCTTACACTGTTTGCGTTCAGTGGATACTCTCCAAATTGGCACTACACTGAGATGAATTGCTGATCATTTTTGTTTTCTTTGGACGCCGAAAGTATTCTAGTAGCTAGTAGTAAAATTGAAGTTGAACCTCTGATGTCAAGTGGATTATTCTACCGATCTTCTTGCTACATTTCTGGACTTTGGAGGGTCTCAGAATGCATAAAAAATATCTTAATTTGTCTACCGAAGATGAGTAAAGGTGTTGTGTCTTTGGAACAACATGAGGGTGAGTAATTAAGGACAGAATTTTTGGGATGGAGTAACTCTTTAAAAGCCTGTAATTATTAAGTAAATATCAACAAACACATTCCATATCTGTGAAGGTTTATCCCATTTCTTTGAATCTCTGGTTTTTATAGCCAGAAGCTTCACAATGTTGTAGCATCTTGGAAAACTCATTGATTTTTGATAACATGTTGTTCCAAGATGTGTTTGGGGCGATTTATGTATACATATTTTTAGTTAATGGCTATCATAAAATGAACAACGCAGTATGGTGAAGCTTGTTTGGTTCAGTCCTACTAGAAACCAACAGTGGCATGACTAACTGTAAGAGTTTAGTTCAGTCTGTGTGTGCGTGTGTTTGTTGTGCATTCTAGTCTGTATTTGTGTTCTTCATTTCTAGGTTCTGGAGGTTTTAAAGGTTGAGCGCAGTTCCATCACTTCTCATTAGTTTGGGCTCAAAGACAGGAACTCCTGCTAGAGTATATCAATAAAAGGCTGCGTTAACTGCCCAAACTCAGCACAGCCTTCTGCTCACTGTTCACCCTGGCTCAGACAGCGCTGGGTAACCTCTCAGTCGAACATTGAATGATTCATAAAACATTCATCTTGTAGATGATCCACTGTAGCATGACTGTACATGTACAAACAGGGTACAAAAGTGGCGGTAAAGCCTGTTGTGATTGGCTGTTGGTCACTCCAGCAGGTCTTATTGATAATGGGGGCGTCAGGGGAGAGATCAGTTATGAGCCGCTCTGCCCCCCGTTCACCATCCGTCTTCATTATTGTCATTTACTCTCATTTAGCTGGTGCATGGATTTCCATTGGGCCTGTCAGCACGGATAGTGTTTTATACTGAGATGAGTGTAGTGATTGTGTATTTGTGCTGAAAGAAGTTTAGTTGTGGGGTTCTTTGTGTTAAACAGTAGTTAAGGGTAGAAGAAACAATCTGTCATGTGCCACTGATGTGCTTACTCATCCTTTTTCTCTCTGTGTCTTTATCTCTACATGCTTTAAAAGTACTTTTTCTTGCACTTTTCTATAAATAAAATCTTCTGTAGGGCTGCACGATATATATCGTATGATATATTATGCGCATCTCATCAGTAAAGTCGGTTCTTTGATTAGCGCCGTAATCTCTGTCACCTGTATTTAGAAGGAACGCCAGTTTATGCACAGAGCCGTAGAGCGCTGAGAAGATGCGCGTTGAGTTTCGCGGGTGATTCAACTGCGCAGC
>JAUCNO010000626.1:9609220-9624125 GCA_032353835.1 Enteromius viviparus | reverse complement strand
TGTAGGGCAATACCACATACAGTTTGTCCTGTATAAAAACCATTACGCCTATAGAGAGTCCTCATAAATCACAAAAAACAACATGAGTGTGTGTGCATATCTACAATTTAATTTATTTTATTTCACTTTCTAATACAGTTATACAGAGTATTAGTCTATACAACTGTTGTTTCATAACACAGGGTTCTGGGAATATGTACTTGGAACATCTGATTTAATGATCGCAACACAATAGCATTATCTTCTTTCAGTTTAGTACTTTTAACAATCAAGTCATTCACTTGCAAACAATGCTTGATACGTTTCAAATCACCCTTGTAAGTGAATTAAAGATGTATCAGTAATACGGACTACAGTTATTATGTTACAAAATACACTCACAATACCTAACTTATGTAACTGATTTAAAAGCCATAATGTCTGTAATATTAGGTCTATCTATTCAGTGTGTTATCAAAAGCAATGATGAATTTATGACACGGAAGACTAACAGAGTTTGCTACCAATAAAGTGAATGTTCTCTAACTATCTTTCTACATTTGCTTTAAACACTGTGTTTTTTAACTAAGAATAATAGCTTAAAGCTTAAAGATTTTAATGAGATTTTGTTATATTTGGTTATCCTTTTCAGAAACTGATTAAAGAAAACAGAAAAAAACATATTACAAAACATAAGCAAATTCAACAGAATCCGTATCTTTACATTTATAGCTTTGTTTTATTATTTATTATTTTATTATAAGATTTATTGGCAAACAAATACGATCAGATGGGTTAAAATGTGGTATCTAATCAATGAGTTTTAAATAGATAAAACACTTAAAGTATGTACAGTGAAAATGAAAGTAAAATTAGTTTGTGTTTTTGCACATTAGATAATAAAATTAAATAATAATTATATTTTACAGTATATACTGCTCATTAATAGGTCATATGAACTAATGCAGTGTTAAAAAGGAGACTGAAAGTTTAGTGTTTTCTAACATTAGTTGTGAAACTGGTCCCGAACAAACAAAAATATATTTTTTCAATTGTTAATATTAATTTATTAATAATTCATTAGTTCATAATAGTTAATTCAGCATACAGTTCAATGTTAAGCAGGTGTTTTAAGTCTTTTAGATCATGCATTATCCTGGTTCATAGGACTGTGGAAAATTATTTAAATGTATAATTAAAATAGCCTACTTCATAATAAATATTGTAAACTTTTGTAACATATTAGAAAAACAGTTTTTATTATTTTAATTAGATATTGTATGTGCTGTTACTCTATTTATTTTGCATTTATTTTATTGATATTATTATTATACGTTTCTAATGTTTTATATTTTATTTAGTTAGCGCAATCTTACTTTTATTATTTATTTGTTTGTAAACTGTAGGCTTCCACGGTCTTCTATAAACTTTCCTAGGATTTTTGTTAGTTCGTTTTAACTACTGCAATAACTGCAGTAACTAATGTCAAGGAATAATACCTTACGTCAAAGTGTTACTGTGAACAATCCTGTAAACAATGAGCTGTCAGCTAGACCAACCATCTTCAAGAGGCTGAGGCGGTCCCGCCTTCACTTTTCTCCGTCTCTGATGCGGTGATGGCAGATTTTGCTCCACCTCCTGGATGTAGCCACATCGCAAGCACCGCCTCGTCCTGCCCCTCAACAACTGCTTACAGCACGGTTATGAAAAGACGAGCTTTCGATTCACATTAACAGTAAGACTTGCAGCTTCACTTGAATACTACAGTGCATTCTGTCTTATCCACAGGCTATTTAATATATCGATACTGTGTAAAGCGCTTATTCCTGTGCATTTGAGCTTTTGTGTACTGACAGAAGGAAGGTAAGTGAGCGAATATGGTTGAACTTACAGTTGTTGTTGTTAGTGTCAGAGGTTTGTTTGTCTCTTTGCCTGTGTTGAGCTTGAATAGATCGGTGATGTTTGATGCTTTGCGCGAAGCTCACAATGATGTTTATCAACGCGCCGTGTTTAGTGCGCACCAGTAAAAAATATGTTGTACACAAGCGTAAATAAACAAGGTACCGGGTGCGATAGTGAACACCGTGGATGCTTAATGTTAATACATCCTTTACATATGAAAACTGTGTCAATATGCTGGATTGTCAAGCTCTGTTTCAGCCATTTTCGTGGGATATTCTGTAGCTGCTTACCAGCCAGCTCTTCAACCGTCTTCGGGGGCTTTGTCCTTGTTATTCAGCAGCTGAATGTAACTTTTTTTGTGGTCATGATCTGAAAAAAGGCATCTAAATACTGCAAGTCTACAAATTAGTTCAGTTTATTGGAGCAGGCTATTTTTATGACCAGTGTATAGTCTCTGCTGCTGTCATAAGTTATTGCAAGGAGGAAATGGCTTGTAAAATTTTGCTAAATGTGGTTCAAACCGTGTTTGGATATTTGTTAATATGTCATTTGCACTATTTGTGAAGTAGATAGTGATAAATGTAAAAATACATGCTGAAATTTTAGCAAAGCCCATCAACCTTCACCTTCTCCTATGACAGCTGAATTTTCTGCCAATGTAAACAACAAAATCCATTTGGTTTTCATGGACCAAAAGCACTCAAAGAAAAGAAAAAAAAATCTTCTTTCTCTTTCTGGTTTTTCCCAAAAATGTAATTGCAAATCAGCCTGACAGACCACAGTGAGCCATTATAGTTGCCTCATTGGGGTAATTTTGTGTATTAAATGAAAGAGTTTTAAGTGTTTTTTTTTTTTTTTGGTAGAAGAAGACCTGTTTTCCCCTGCTGTTTGTCCTAGGATGCATGTGTGAATACTTGAAAAAGAGTGACAGTGTTAATATATTAAATATTTTTATATTATAGTTTTATATTAAGTTCTTTTCAAACTATACTCTCACACATCCCCTTTTTCCTCAGCATACAATCATAAAATAGACGGCTGGTGGGAAAATCTCCTTCCTTTGCCCTTAAGGTCTCCAGCTTGTTTGTGCAAGTCAGCCTTTGTGAAGGCCACTGGCTCCAGTGTGCTGACCCAAGCTTCTATCCTGCATGTCATTCATCTTGCTTCAGTGCTTTGGATGGTGCTTACATTTTTTGTATGGTGTAATTTAACTTATTTATTGAGAGAGAGGTTGTGCGTTTTCTGCTTGCTTGCTTTCATTTTGTTCACGTACTTGAACCATGTCCATACCAGAAACCAAGTATTTCAAACAAAGAGGTTGTTTGTCTTGGCAAGCTTATTTGGAACACGTAGTATCTTTACCAGAAGTTGTGAAAATGTAATAGAGGACTTAATGTTTGTCAAACATTTCAGTCAGCAGTACAAAATTGGTTTTACAATGACTTTGTTTTTTTTGTTTTTTTTCTTGAATGAGAAACAATCAGACAAAGTGTTTAAAGATCTGTTTAAATGACAGATAATCAAATCAAGTCGTTATTCTTGTCTTTGATCCAATTAGGTTAGAAATTGGCACATAAACAGGCCGTCGTTGTGTATTGGCTTGTTTAGAAGGTGATAAAATCTAAGGAAAATTGCTAATCCAATCTAGGAAATCTGAGTGCATTCATACTGTAATGATGCCTAAAAAAACAGTAATCAAGGTTTTTTTGTTTTTGTTTTCTCAAAGTATTTTTACAGATTACTAACTGAAAGATTTAATGATGACGACATCATGGAGCGATCGACTTCAAGACTATGCAGATCTCCCAGCAAACATGGATGGCCTGGCGATGAAGAAATACAGGAGAGAGGCCTATCATAGGTATATCAACATAGACTGACTGTGTTTGGGTTGCTAGAGAGATATATTTGTCAGTTAGAACCCAGAGACGTCATCTCCTCAAAAGGCATTTTGTGTGTTATCTTTAATTCTTTCTATTTAGATAAAGTGTCGTTTGTTTGCAATCCACTTATTTTAGAAGAGCCAATTGAGTCTGAGTTTATACTAATTTTCTCTCAGCGTTCCATAGTCTGGGATTTTACATTTTATGTGTCACTTTATGTAAGCAACTCTGTCAAGAAAAGATACTTTTATTTAGACAGCAGCTCTTCTGGTAGATTGGGATTTTAAATTAAAATAAAGAGTGGAGTTACCCAATTATAGGCCAAACCCTGCAGCGATGTTTCAAACCACATAGAGAAAATGGGCACATGGAACACGTGACTAAGGAATATAGAGGAGCTTGTCCAACCCCATGCAGTGGCATTATGCAATCTTCAGTAGATAAGAGGGGTGCCATTCGCTTCTTCGCAAAAATCTGCCCCTTTAAGCACACAGCGTCACTTGTGGCATTAATCCAAAGGTCGCGTCTGAAATAGAGTGTAGTTTACTATTTCTACTATATGTGAACTTTGACTTTACATTTCTCTGTGCTAAAGCCAAAAGTTCACTGCCTTGTTCCGTTACACAGATAACTGGGGTTAGATAAGGAAAAGTAAATGTGAGCGTCATGGCAGGGATTCCACTCTCTGTACAGTCTATTTGAGGTCCAAAGGCAGTGGTGTTATCTGGTGTGTGAGATGTTAAGTGAACAGTTTGCTTACTCTGTGGAACATAGTGGTAAAACTGTAAGAGAAAAAAAAGAATATGGATGTACATTAATTACACAAAATCAGTGACCCTCATTGCTGTGAAGAAAAAGTCCATTGTCCATCTTAGTAACACCCCCACTCACTGTTGATAAAACTACCAATCTGATAATCAAGAATTGAGGTGCAATTTATCCACCCATTCAATATCTTCTGTATCTTTTGGTTATGAGCTACATTAATGGCACAGAACCTGTGACCCTTATTGCTGTAAAGAACAATCAAAGTCCTTTTTTGTTACAGCCCTCTTGGTATGCAAGGCTACAAAGGGACTAATAAACTGGTTTTACGTCCAATCTGTTTATCAAGACTATACCCTAAGACTCTTATTTTCTTATTTATTCTTATTTATGTTCATTTCAACTAGTAATACACAATTTTTGCAAGCAAAAATAATACAAAAATAGGTAATTATTGAGCAAAAAGATGCTAAAATAGCAATATATTAACTTTATTAAACTTTAAAGCTCATGGTTGAACTGGGTTTTCATCTAAAAACATGACACCCAATAAAGCATAGCAAGTTCAATTACTTAAGTACCCAATTAACCCAATTAACTACTCAAATGTATTATTTTTAGTTTTGTTCATTGACTTATAGTTTTGATTGCTGTGTTTTGGTCAGTCCCTCTTTTCAACAAAACATTGCTAAACAAATAATTTTCACATCAGCTCTTCTAAGTAACCAAACTCAAACTTATGCATGTTTCTAAGTAAACAACTCTTCTAGCTTCCCATTTCTACAGTCACCGTATTTCTTCCATTCATTTTTATATAAGCGGTTAGTCTCCTCCCCTTTATTAGTGTCTCTGGTAAAGTATAAGTAGCCTATTACAGAATAGGACAACAATGAGGATCCAATGTAGATAGAAGAGTAATCTGTAGACCAGCTGTCTCTTAACTAGTGATGCACACTCTGTTGTCTGAGCCACCGCACACGCCTGGTTCTTCCTGCTGTTGTTGATTGTTCTAGATGTCTTTGAAGGGAAGCAAACAACCCCTAACTCAACAACTGCCACAACAACAGAGAATGCTATAGAACTGGCACAATCATTTTTGCAACAAGTCAGAAATTCAATAACAAGAAAGCAGAGAGAGGGGGCTATTGTTTGCCGTGGGGGTAACAGGGTGAACAGAGAAATGAGCTTGACAGAGCAGCTAGAGCAGTGACATCCACTCAGAATGCAGCGTGCAGGTTCTACTTGGAGAAGTGAATCATGGGATGTAGTCCAGTGTTATGCCACCACAAGGTAGGGTTGATCAAAGTAATATTGTTTTGCTAGTATTGTTTTCTTTTGTGTGTTTTTTTAGGATTACACAAGCTTTTGATACTTGTCTGATGCCTCTGATGATCATTTCCACTTCTCTGTTTTATGTAATAAATATATACTACGTTACATATTTTCATCTGCTTTAAGGATTAAAAATGCTATTTTATGGTGAAATTGTTTCCAGCTGCAATGTAAACTCTGAATCTCTTGTAAAGCTGTGACTACAATAGCAATGCAAATATCTGTTATGAGTTATTATTTGTGGTTTATATGTGTCGGTATCAGATTACATGCATACAGTACACACAGAATGCTTCAGAATTTCCTTTGTGTTGGTATCCTGGCTTGTGGACTAATGCATAGAGCTGTCAGTGATCAAAATAAGATCACTCTTAGCTTGTTGGCCCAGGGGTGAGAGTTTATTTATTGCCGAGAATGCCATACTGTAATAGTTTGTTGTTGTTGTTTTTCATTTTGTTTTCTGAAAGCGAGCCATTTTATATCATTTTACTTCATTTCTCAAAATTGTGAATCGCAGACTATTGTCACTAAACATTTCACTATCTTCCCCAGAGTGTTTGTGAACAGAAGTTTGGCCATGGAGAAGATTAAATGCTTCGGCTTTGACATGGACTACACTTTAGCAGGTAAGCTGTTTCCTAATCGCTGTGATGATTTTGCTAAAATGTTCACAGTCCAAATCCCCCTTTGCTTCTACAATCCTAGGAATGGGCCACTTTCTAAAAAAAAATCTTCTAATATTTGTCCGTATGTCTCTTGGAGCCTGTAACACTCTCGCTTAGAATCTCAGGGTAAACACACAGTAGGATTCTTGGGTATATTTAGCCACTCCTTGTCTGGTTTTGGAATCTGGAAAATTGAGGTGATGTCTCATATACACAAACTGCCTCATTTTATATGATCTAAACCCTAAAGTTTGTCTTTGGCGAGGGTCCATTTTGTTGGAATGACCATCAACATAAACAAGCCACCTTATTTACAGCTTAATTTATTTATGACATTTAGTTCAGCCAAGAGCCTGTAATAAGAGAGGGCATGATTCTTACGGTGCCACAGTTTAACATGGATCAGATGCATTGGGTTTCTGAAATCCCTTTGCTTTCTGTTATTGGTCCCAGGGACTCAGCTGCTAGTGGTGGATAAAGTCCTCACTAAATCCAGGCTGTGGGCCCTGAGAAAGCAGACCAGTTCTTTGACAGTTAGAAATAGGGGACTCTTCAGATGTGGATGGCGTGCATCATAGCCAGCAGCTAATTTGGCTTAAGCTCAGCTGTTGACATCCTCCACATTACAGCTGGCTATAACCAAGTGCAAAGGTTTACTAGTATAAGCGATATTGTTTCTTTTCCTTAGATCAAGTTGCTACCACAGCTCAGAGGTCCTCAAAAATCCATAACAGTCAATAAAAGTAAACAGACATAAATGCTTTGGCAAACATTCTGTTGTCTTGCAAACTATCATTCTTGCTAAGAGGAATTCTGTTATGATTTACTTCCCCTCATGAAAAGGTATAAGACAAATAAATACAAAGGTAAAATAAATTACCCAAAATTCTTTAATTTTAAATTTATTCCTTAAGTATGTTACACTTATTTTTACTCCTCACTCTTGGTGGAGACCAATTTTCTTTTTCTGTGTCTCTACAATAGAATATTAATAGATGTTAGCAATGTATTGTTGATCTTAAATCCAGGCTTTGAGATCAAGAAGCATTAAACCAAACCATACAGGGTTTTAAGACCACTTTCCATTCCCTGATTAATATTTCCTGTTGCTTATTGAGTCCATTCCATAACCAAATCCCCTTTGTGATTGGGACCAGCGTGCAAGATAATACCCTGCACGTGGACAGAGCTGTGGCACAAACTCTCCATCTAAGCTTGGTGTTGACAGCTCTTCAACCTGACACCCCATCAAATCACAGATGAAACCTGCCACCTCTGCATTCTTTGTGCAGACCAGATGGTTTTTCACAGTACAGGGAAATAAAAAGCTGTTTAAAATGATTCAACTTCAAAAAGCTTGAGATGCTTTAGTCAATTTAGTTAATAAAAGACACAATCTTTAAGGGTGGATTCTGTTGTATAAAAACCTGACAGCATAATCCAAAATCAACCAGAGGCTTAATACAGCTCTGACATTAGGGGGAGCTTGATGAACGCATTGAGGGGTCGGGGGAGTTTGTTTACCTTGCAAGATGATACTAATTCTTGCTGAGGGTAACCTGAACTGTGAACTTCAGCCTGACATCATACCCTGTTTCTAAACACACATGCATATGTAATAATCTGTCCAGGAGTGTGTGGAGAAAGAAACATGAATCTTTATAGTCTTAGTAGCCCTGGGCTGACACCCAGGTAAATGCGAATACAAGTGAAGCTGCAGGAAATTACAATTAAGTTTCACGTAGTGAAAGTTTATTCACAATTGACTAATAATCAGTTTTCCTCAATAGAATGGAAAAGTAGGACACTTGTTGTCATGTATACAGAAAACTAGGGCATAATGTAGCTGGTATCATCTTACCACCTTCAGTAATACTGCAGATGAAAGCTCTCTGGCGTCAGTTTAAATTGGTGATGATGAAGATTTGGTCTTGCCAATAAAAACTCATATCCCTGTCGAAAAGGGAGATTACTGGTCGTAGCTGATCACCTGGCAAGGTTCTTACCACGGACCAGATTAACCAGCTGAACAAAAACTTTGCCAAGGTAGCAAATCACGTTTGGTTGGTTTAGGGAATGGTTCCCAGTAGGGGTGTGCGATATCGACTAAAAATTATATGTCAATACTTACTGGGATTTTTTTAAAGCCACCAGTAGGTTTCAGCTAGTCTGTCATAAAGGAATATGAATAAAATCATTTATTCAAGTGATTTTTTCAAAATACTATTATTAGAACTATTGTTCTTACTATTGTTCTATGTCCTGGACATGCTGTGTGTTGTTGGGAAAGTGAAACTACTTTGTTTGTGCTTCCAAAAGAGGACATAACTAGAAATCAGTGGTCAAGTTGTATTCACAACACTGTTCCAGAACAGTTAAACCCAAATATTAGAGCGTGTTCAGCGCATTTACGGAGTATGGCCTCCTAAAAACAGTAGAGTAGCCTATGCTGGCTGTGCACAGAAACGTTTGTCCTTGCAGAGTCCTGCCTATGCAAGGACAATCTGGCACTTCTGACTCACAGACTTTAAGTAAGTTACGTTTTCTTATTAAGAACCTGCTACTTACTATTCAAACTTGAGTTTTGTGCAGTGAACTGTAGGGCTGTTGTCATTTCTCCAATCATGAATGCAGACATGTTGTTGTTTATAAAGCTGTTACGTTTGTACAAATCAACCTGTTTCAGGAGGCGGGGCTTAGAGGAGAAATAATAATATACGGTATGTGGAAAATAATGTGTTATTTAAACACATTGCATTATTCCAAATGCATAAAATAATGTTCTTTTTAGCAACGTCATATGACCCCTTTATAAATAAAAGAGTGTAATGTAATTAAATGACTATGTATTTTGTTGCACTACATGTTTCAGAGTGAAGAGCAGCACTGTGTTCATTTAGACTTGTGCAGTTTGCCATTTTTGCTCGATAAATGCTGCTTCTCACAAATTTTACAAACTACTAGTCTAATGTGCGTTTGGGAGTGTAATGTGCTCTATATGTTCACTTTATTAAAATTAATATTCAAATAATTTTTAACATGTTTGTGCAAACAAGTTTGCATCGTTTAACCTATTTTCTACTGAAATAATAAGTTGAGGATTTGAATGTTTGAAGACAAATTTAAGACATACATATTTGAATTTTGACTTGAAGTGTTGGTTGGTTCTTGTAAAGAAGGAACCCAAATGTGAACACCATTAAAAGTAACTATTTACATAGCTTATTTATATAAGCGTATTTTTAGTTGTTGGCTAATGGTTGATCAAACTTAACTGAGGCTCCTTTACTTCACATGAACTTTAAATACATTAATGGTCATGTTAATTGATGTTTGACCTGTATTTCACAGCAATGCATGGTGTTCCTGTCATTTCTGTCAATAAAATCGGGAACTAATTTCACCCCTTAAACCTTTACCTCTACTTAATGTAGGCCACATATAATGGGGTATAGATTTTCTGTCTGCAGCCCTCAGTAAAGCTGCCAAAAAATATTTTCTTTTCATCCTAGCTGGAGTATGCAAGCTCAAGGCCAACATTGTCCAAGGTCAACACTGATGTATGCAGTTCAGCAAAGAGTGATGATGGGAATAGTGACTGAGAGGGTAAAAGAGGCTCAAAATAGGTTTCTCTGTAGCTTCGTGGAACATCGTGGAGAGGAGAGAGAGACAGAAAGGGAAGGGGCAGTTGAGTTTGTGTACAGCTGCTATCTGGGTGGAAGAATCTGGCCTGAGTTAGTGACTCTGTTGGGGTTTGCTTGCCTGTATGTGCCTGTACTTCTGGCCATGGCTCTGTGGGGAATTCATTTCTATCAGCCTCCCCCTCCACAGCCAATATATCATGCATCTGTAGAGATACAAGCCTAGAACAGCTCATGGAACTGGCTAGAGGCAATCCTACAAATAAGTCTCCTGTAACTCAAAGACTGGTATAATGTGAAGTCATTTACTGGAAAAACTAGGCTTTGATAGGCTGTATGGATTAGTAAAATACCTAAGAAATTAGTAGCTGTGGAAAAAACAGGAAAACTTTTACAGCTTGTACAAAATAACACAGCTTTTTGGTCAAAGGTCAACAAAGATCTTTGACAGTTTATGGAACCATTGCTATGTTTTCTGTTATAAAAAAAATTGTCACACCTGTCCGTGACGATCAAAGAATTTATTTATATGTTCATTGGGAGTAATGGCTTTGAAAGAGAGAAAATAGAACAATTGCAGATATTTTTAAGTACCATGACAACATAAAGCTAGTCCTTTTAGTGAACTTATCTTGACAAAAAATGCTCAGACTTTACCAGACACAAATCTACTTTAGAAAAACAACATCCTGGAAAAAAACAAGCAGGTTGTTGTGGTCAAACATGTCTCAGCCTTCATTAGCAATGGACCCAGGAGTTCTCCCTGAGGCACTCCTCTCCTTCTCATTCCATTCTCTTAAGAGATCCTTCTGGGCTTCTGCCCTTTGACCTGCCACTTCATCAACAACAAGCATAACACATTTCCAGCTCTTCCACAACAACATGTGACATGAGCTTAAGCATGTCTGTGTACAGTTAAATAACCCCCAACTTTGCTGAAGCCGTTTTCTTTTACACGTCTTATATTTATTTCTTCTTCAGTTGGGTGTGTGGTTGGGAAAACAGAATTTGTGGTTAGGGTCTTGCGAAATACCTTTTTTTGTTGCTGAAATACCAAAATACCACCCAAATCCCTCTGCAGAGGCTTGGGATCTAATTGGGTTTAAATCTTTTAGGGCAAGTGGGTCCGGTTTCATACTGGATTAGATCACAGGGCATACATGGCCCTGCTAAGCCTTTGTAATGTGAATGTTCTGGTACCCTTTGCTAGCTCTGTGAAAGGACAAGGTTAGAGTCAACACGTATCACAGGTGCTGTTTTACAGAGTGCTCCCATAGAGTGTCTTTAAATACAACACTTACACTGCCGTGCATGCATCTTTATGTTTTGTTTTGGGTTAGTTGATATTGAGATCCCTTCCAAAATAAACTTAGCTTGGAGGGATTTTACTGTTATTTTTAGACCAAAATACTTGTAAATGTCTCTAGCAGGGTACTCTTTGAAAAGGTACTAATATGCACCTTTTAAAGTACTAATATGTACCATTTAATGGTAAACCAAAATGTACTTTTTAAGTTTTTAGGGGGAACATGACATGCCAGGAAACATGGAGGATCACAAAGAGGATTCTTGTTTTAGTTAAACAATGGCCAAGGTGTGATCATTTATTCCCTTTTATACTTATTCAAGAGCCAAATTGAAGTAAACTAAACATAAGCAACTACTTATTAAAAAGGGGCCACGGTGAAACTAAAACGAGGAGATTAATTAGAACAATATGGCCACAACTAAAATGGGGAACAAAATCTTAATTTTACAAGACTCTAACTGTTCTAACAGATGGAATTTTATATTAGTCTGTTTATTTTAATTGTTCTGTTTAATATGTCTTACTGAATATCTCTTTATCAACAGTATACAAATCACCTGAATACGAATCTTTGGGCTTCGATCTTACTGTGGAGCGGCTGGTCTCCATTGGCTACCCGCAGGAACTGCTCGGATTCGTTTATGACCCCACTTTCCCTACAAGGTAATGAACTCATATTGGCATAACATATTTGATATTTTATATTATGTTTATAGGATAAACAACACATTTAACCCTTTCTTTTCTTTTTGTATTTACAGAGGTCTGGTGTTTGACACCATGTATGGTAACCTCCTGAAGGTAGATGCTTATGGAAACATCCTGGTCTGTGTGCATGGCTTTAACTTCCTGAGAGGGTGAGTAATCCCGGGCCCCCATCAAGCCCTGTCTGGATGGTCTTGGTCACTAAACTCTGATGAAACCTATGGAGTATGTGCTCATAATGTTCCTGTGTTCCCTGCCAGCCCTGACACCCGAGAGCTCTATCCCAACAAGTTTATCCAGCGTGATGACACAGAACGCTTCTACATCCTCAACACACTCTTTAACCTTCCAGGTAGGCACTTTATCACTGTCCTAAGTAGCCCTGTCACTGGCTGCCGTTCAGAGACACATTAACAGTGGCTTTTTTATGGGTGTATGAGGAGTATTTAGCTCTTGGGAATCTTTGTTTTAACTGACTTACTGGCATAATCCAACTGTATTTGTGTGCAATTCCCAGTTTTTTCCAACTGAACCTACTCTGTAATCTTTACGCATTATGAGAATATATATAAAAAAAAGCAGCATTGCCATTTTTTTTGTGCTTGGAATGACATTAGGTGAGTGGAAATTACCAGAATTTTCAATTTAAAGCAAATTATCACTTGTTATGATCAAATGCCATGAGAGTTTTAGACAAATACCTTCTCATCTGCATTGTTTAAAAAAATATATTTAAAACTTTGTCATCAAAAATGCTTGATTACTGCCAGCTACATGCATATACTGTACAATACTGTTCTGGGTCAGTAAGATTTTTAATGTTTCTAAAGTTTCTTACGCTCATCAAGGCTGCATGTATTTAAACAAAAACACAGTAAAAACAGTAATGTTTTTGTTTTTGTGAAATATTATTGCAAATGAAAAGAGCTGTTCTCTTTTTGGATGTATTCCTGCAAAATAAACTGGATCTTTCACCAGCCATTACTCTAGTCTTCAATGTAACATGATCCTCCAGGAATCATTATCATGTTTGTTATGTTGAAAATATATTTTGCTGATTTTTTTAATACCTAAAGGATCTGAAAACACACCCTCTTTTTATGTCTATATCTGTTTCTCTATCTCTCTCTCTGCAAAGAAACATACCTTTTAGCCTGCCTGGTTGACTTCTTCTCAAACTGTGACCGATATTCAAGGTAGGAGTTCCAGTCACTATGATTCAATTACTCTGTTGCCTTGGACACTGCATACAGCCATACCACTGATTCAGTATCAGTAAATCAGTATCATTTACTGTGGGTGAGGACTATTTGAAGCTCTCTATCAATTCACCAGCAAACATGTTATGTCTTGATAGGAAGATCCTAATACAGCATAAAAAAATTTACAACTATGCTATAAAACAGGATGACACAAGCGGATTGTAGTCTGTGGATTCATGTTCCTGCATGACATAATTTATCATCCGTTTACTGTAACTTGCTAATGACTAATCGTAATGCATGTAAAATAAAAAGTTACATTTATAAGTTTTAAATAGCATGGAAATAATTTTACTTATGCTTTGAAAAAAACAAAACATAAAAACAGCCAGACCTTTTTAGTCTAGATAAAATCTATTAAAACATAATAGTCTGTGATTTGTGTTTTGGTATGGATGCATGTCCTCTGAAACACCTGTTGGTCCTTTTAGGGGGAGAGAGCTTTCCTGTTTGGCTCGGACAACCTCAAACAAGGGAAGACTGTCCCATTTAAACATGTCTGACTGTCGATAAAATGTGTCAGAGCTGGAGCTCGGCATCTTACTCTGCTGTCCCTTTGTTCTTTTTAAACCTTTAGCTGTGAAAAGGGCTTTAAGGATGGAGACCTCTTCATGTCCTTCAAGAGCATGTTCCAAGATGTACGAGATGCTGTAGACTGGGTACATTTCAAGGTAAAAAGGTTCTCTGTTTCTCTTTCTGTCAGAGTAATCTGCCAAAGTAACATTACTGTGTACATTAATAGCAGGCAGCTATGATTAACTGTGAAATGGATGTAGGTAGGTTCTGGATTCCTGATTTAAGTATTTTAGAAGTGTTATTGTAAACTTGCTAAGTCTCTGTTGTTAAATCTTTTATTTATTTTCTTAGGGAACGTTGAAGGAGAAAACCGTGGAAAACCTGGAGAAGTATGTTGTGAAAGATGTACGTTTGCCTTTTAATTTGTAAAGTGGCTTGCTTTGTTTTTGTTTCATTTCTGAGAATAACAGATTTTTTTATTTATTTAAAGGGCAAGTTGCCATTGCTGCTGAGCCGCATGAATGAAGTTTCTAAAGTTTTCCTAGCCACCAACAGTGACTATAAATACACTGACGTGAGTTTACTGATGCAAATACACACATATGATTTGTTTCAGAACTAGCTCTATATTGAGAACAATACTCAAATGAGAGATTTGGATGTGTGTAAGTGAACAGTCTATTTTAATTGACCTTAAACAGAGTAGATAGCATATTGAATTTAGATTGTGTAATTCTCGCAACAACAGGTTTTTTGGTCTAATGTAAGGTTTTTCAGAAAGATTTCATTAGCTAAATACTCAGTCTGCTGTTAAATAATCCATTAAATGCCTTGTACTTCTGTAGCTGCACTTTTCTAGTTTTTACATAAATGTATGCATTTTAAAACTTTTATGGCTTTGTATATTCTTTTTTCTAGAAAACACTTTTAAAATGTTCTTATACAG
>JAUCNO010000626.1:9581527-9599024 GCA_032353835.1 Enteromius viviparus | reverse complement strand
GCTCACTATCACACATTTAGACTGATTTGTGAACAATGTTTCAGAGAAATGGTAATATTGTGTATCTGGAATGAATTTTAGATCTTTAAGTCCATCTCATTCAAAATCGGAGCAGAAACAAAGGTGTTGCGTTTATATATTTGAGTGTATATATATATATATATTTATTAAAAAATAAATACTTTTAAAAACAATGTTTCTTGTATCATGACTTGAGTCTTGAGTATGACTTAAGCAGCAAATCAGTATATTAGAATGATTTCTGAAAACTCATGTGACACTGAAGACTGAAGTAATGATGCTGAAAATTCAGCTTTGCATCAATAAGTGACATTTATCAATATATAACAATAGAAAGCACTTCTTTAAAAATGCAATAATATTTTTCGGTTTTTACTGTATTTCTACAGTTTACATGCAGCCTTGGTGAGCAGAAGAGAGTTCTTTCTAAAACACAACAAAATCTTACCAACTCTAAACTTGAACTGTAGCACACGTTATTTATCTGATATGATACTTCATGCTCAATCAAATTGTTTCCACAGCCTGTTTTTTTTTTATTATATCAGTCAAAGCAGCACAGCAACATAACCTTTGACAACAGAAAACCATAACAGCAGTCCTACTGTGGCTGCTACACAAAAACTTTTCCTTTCTCAGAGAAAAACACATTATGAAACCGAAAAGTGAAAGAGAAAGCTCTCTGGCCAGAGTCAAAGATGTTTTTAATTCTTTCTCTTAGCAGTTTGCTCAAAGGCATTCTTTTTAATATGTTTACCCAAACAAGCTGTCCCTCTCTAAATGCAAAACCTTAGAATGCAAACCAAACCAAACATCAACATCATGGCACAACTTTCACCAAAGCCCAGAGGCCAAACTCCTCCTCTTTGTGAGCAGCCTAAGCATACTACAGTCACAGGACACACTGGGGTAAATCAAGCAGCAATGCAGTACACTTGCCTGTTGCTAGGAAACGTAGAGTAGCCAGTAGAAGCTGAGGTGATATTTTAACCTTCATTTCATTGTCCATGTGCTTGAAAGCCGAGAAATCCTGCTTCCTCTCTCGATGGGTGATTTTCTTTTTTGTTTTGTTGTCGGCTGTTGGAAAAGTGGGATGATGGGAAGAAAGTTCAGTGCTGTGTAAAATGCCTTTCCCCGTATGTTTGCGAATGCATATTTACAATGCTACCTAAAAAAAAGTTTCTGTATTAAAAGTGAAATCTGAAAAAGGTTCCAATACGTAAAAATCACACCATAGCAAGAGCATTGTATAACTCGTACGACAGCACACACTTTGTTTTACAACAGCTATTTAAATGCTTTGTAAAGAAAACACAAGACTTTTATGGCACATACTATATAAGTCTGTCTCATCCAGGATTTCAGACTTGATGATTTCTTCAATGACGTCCTCTAGGGTGACAATGCCAAGCACTTCATAGAACGGGTCGCCTTCTCCTTCGTTGTTAACCCGCTGGACTATTGCCAGGTGAGATTTACCTAGAAAGCAATAGAGTTTTTTAGATGTAGGTTTAGGCGCAAATCATTATTGTTTTAAAGATGTAAACCGTTTACAGTTCACATATAATTATTACACTAACACATTGTGAGGGTGTTTCTAATTCACTATAACTTAAAAACCGAATTCTTAACTTAATTCACTACAAACTTATAAGAAATGTAATACACAACATACATAGCTCTATATTAAAAGTGATATTGCCTTATATGTTACTAAGGCAATGTATCATTTTCTTTTATAATATAAAATATTATAATTTTCTGTGTAGATGAAGATTTACGTTTATAACATATTCAAATCCCCCTATTAAAATATGTATATGAACATGTGCACATATGTTAATATTTGTATAATACTTTTTGTATGGTATTGTATGAGGCAGCCACATATGTCCACAATATATATGGTATTTAAATATGCAACTTTGTTTAAACAGCTTATATACACAATTCTGTGTGTGTATATATACATACACATCCATATTTTATATTTCCTTCCATTTAGGGCGGATATGCATATACATCACATTTATGTCCAAAGTGCATTTTTAAATCATTTAATGACATATTTCATATACTGTATTGCTAGGTGTTTTCTATTTGTGTATGAGTAAAAAGGAATATTTACACACATTTTTTAACTAGATTCAAATGTAATCAAGCTTAAAAGTATGGTTAAAAAGTAGTCAAAAATAAAAATAGTCATAATTAGCATGACTTTATCTTCTGTTCAGAACACAAAATAACACGGGACCTAATTTACTCTCAAAACGCTGAGGTATTTTATTGTGTTCCACAGGAGAAGGTCAATCAAACAGGTCTGGAACAACATGCGTGGGAGTAAATGATGACACACTTCTCATTTTTGGCCACACACACAGATCCTACATTGTTTAACGGCTGTTGGCAGTCTGACAACAGCATTAGCATTAAATCGATTGACAACAGCTACAATCCTACTGTGTTTTCTAAATCGAATCTTAACAAATCCTACACTTACTAGTTATTTCATTTCACGCTGTACCTGTACAAATGAACACTCTACTGTGTCTCAGAGCGTCTCTGGCATGAAACGATGCTCTCTTTACTAAGTTCAAAAGTCTGCCCCTGTTTCCCAAAACACTGAAGTGTTTTGTCTTTGATATTGAAGGTCTAGAGGTCTAGAGTAACTGGGTTCAGACTCAAAACATTGTCTATTGTGTCTCTGAACAAACGTAGTCCAGAGAAATCTCCAGTGGAGTGCACAAACGTGTCATAAGCCTTGCATTTTCTAAAAAGGCTTTGGAAGAAAAATCGAACAAGCTCCCGTTTCTGATAACTTGTGTCTATTACAACTTAATACACACTGAAAGCCGGTAAAAGGACAAGGGTGAAGCTTTCATACATCTCCCAAAGACAAAAGTCTTTGTGTGTATACCGTCAAGCAAAACACCAAACAAATTCTTCGCCTTTTCTAAGCTTGTGAACTTTTAGAAGGAATTTTCCAGAGAGCCAGGCTAATATTAGCCCTGAAATGAAGTTTCCATTCCACTTGGGCAATATTCTCACCAAAGCGACTGCTGGGTGATCTGATCTGTCTCAGAGCTGGTCGTTTACATGCAGATGGCCATTTGCTGAAATACTAGGGAGCCTGGGACGCACTTGTGGCAAACCCCATGACAACACACAAACAATGATTGGGTATAAATCTCTGCTTAAGGAGTGTGGCATTAACTTGAGTGTGTGCATCTTCTTTTCCTTATTTTTCATCTGCAATGACTTCAGTGAACATAAAGCTCTCAGCATGGGAAAGGTGTACTTCATGTTTCCAATCTTATTTATATGTATTATTACAAATAAATGCAGTGTCTTACAATAATGAAATTTACCGAACTGTATAAGTTCATATCTGGATAAATGAAGATTTATAACATACATGAATTCTCCTTAGTAAATTAAATTTGTATATGTACATGTGCAGTATGGTATCTTATTATATGTGTGTGTGTGTGTGTGTGTGTGTTTGTGTATATATATATATATATATATATATATAGAGAGAGAGAGAGAGAGAGAGAGAGAGAGTGTGTGAGAGATTGAGAGAGAGAGAAAGAAAGAGATCAACAAATAAGTCAAAAAATGCAAAAAAAAATAAATAAATAATAAATAAACTACATATGTGTTAATATTTGAAACAGCTCCAATTTCTAATTGGTTTGTTATATGTTTTTACTTTATATAACAATATATTTCCTTTATGTTAAATTTAATACACAATTACTGTATTACATCTGATTAAGCCAATAACTAGGGATGCACTGAAGTTAAAATTATTGGCCAAAGCTGAACCAAATGGGCTTAAAGACTGACGACAGAATACCACACATTTTTCCCCTGACATTTTGTTTGCATCATTGCATACATTAAATACTTTTTTGCTGTTTTCTCTTTTTGTCCAAAGTACAAAACAAATATTTACTTAACACAATTTTTTGTGCATTGTACTACAAAATACAATTAAACTTATAATGAGTAAGTCCTTAAAATATCTTTTGGTCATTTTTGAGACCCCCTTTTGAATCAGGCATGGATTTTTTCTATACAAATAAATGTAGCCTTGTTCAGGAGACAAACATTCTTTTAAACCATTAGAAAATATTTCAGGTCTGTATTACTTTTTTTTATTTTATTTCACAGAACAATAAAATTAAATTGACAACATTTATGATCGTTGATAGAGCTTTTGTTTCGGCGGAAAACCCCAGGGAATACTTCAGTGCTTCTTTGGTTTATTTATAAAACAAATTTATAAAACAGATTTATAAGCGATTCTCATGAAGAATTTGGGAAGATGTTTGTTGCACATATCACATTGTTGCATGTTGTTAAAAAAAAGGTAGAGTTGATGCATAACACTGTTTCAGCACAGATTTTCCCCTTAGCTTTGGATTTTTGACTTTTTTTTAGCTCATGCAGTGCTGTTTGAATACGTTTGAATATTATTATGCTGTTGTTACTTTATTATTTTAAAAACTTTATTAAGTGTAAGCTTCTTTGTACGTCTAAGTTTTTTTTGTTTAGAAAATTTGGCATGTACTGCACCTGATATATCACAATTGTGATTGACAATCAAATCGAATCGTAAAATTTGTGTCTAAACCCAGCCTTACCATCTGCACAACACTATAATCTAAATCTGCAAACCTCACTCAGAGTCAGAATAAATTAAACAACTAAATCTCAAAAGGAACCTGAGTTTCAATAGTTATTAAGGCTGATTGTGTGATAATGAAGTAACTTGATAGCAAGGCTTACCAGTCTTACCACAGAAAACAACTCCACAAGACAGTGTTTTAATAACATCAGTCAGCCCTTTGTATGCAAGTGGAAATGAATCACCCTTGAAAAGAGGACGTAAGGGCAAGGGTCAAGGGGTAGTAGAAGCCACAAGACTAAATAAATAAGTGCTCAAGCATTAAATCTCTGCACAAAAAGAGGGGTTTATTCAGGCCACAGTGGAAAAAAACATGTTTACTTTATGTATTTTCCTTCATAGGTTCCCTTGAGTACACCATATCTCACCCCTTCAAGGAAACAAGGATATTAGCTTGTCCTCTGTTCTCTACGGGGATTATTTCCATCCCAAGGTAGAGAAAAAAGAAGAAAAAAAGATTACAATTTGGTTTCATTATTTTTGAAGTCACAGCTTGATTTGAAACTACTACCATTTTTAGCAACATGAAGCATTTTAGAATATTTAGAGTATTAAAATGATTTTCCAGAAAATCACTGCTGAGGGTTTCTAATGAACATTTGTCTAAATAATGTAAGACAGGAAAACATCTTACATTACAGAATTAAATTTAATTAAATTAAGATTAAAATAAAATTAAAAAGTCAAAAGTACAGATAAATAAAACAAATAGCCATGTTTATATTTTTACATGTTGTCCCAAAACGTTTTAGCAGGATGTAACATATACTTAGTGTATCTCTTGCCAGTGTGCTGATCATTTTCTTAAATACCTCTTTGCTAAAAGTGAGGTGACTGGGGGGAATATATCTCGCTATTCGCGTGTAGTTGGACGCTTCGCATTTAGGCTGGTTTCACGCTGCACGCGTCAGCAGGGCGTAAGCAGCGCATATTATTTTTGGCACCCATGTTAGCGGATAAGAGCACACAGGAGCAGTGCAGAAGCGCGTAGCAGGTGCAGAGAAATTACATAAATCAAAGCAAATGGCACACAGTGTTCGGAGAAGAATGCTGGAAAATACGACTGAAAGATGCTTGTCTATAGCCTGCTGCAGTACAAGCTGCCAGTATGAAAGCATAATTGGCTCACGTTGATCCTGCTCTGCATACGCACACTTCCTCGCTGCTTATGCGTGCAGTAAAACCGGTTTGTTTAACGCGCCACTTTATTCTAATTGCATCTTTGCATTGACTTAACATGTAAATCAGTCGTGTCATGTGTGAACGCAAGAATTAATGTCTTTGTTACGTCCACGAATGCATTTGTTAATTTAATATAATCGCAACATTTGCTGTAATGTAATCTCATAGGCTGACATCGCGATTAATCGTGCAGCACTAGACACAGTCATTGTATATAAAATTCCCTAATTTCTGCTGCTGAAATTATACACAGCAGATTTAATGTTGCTTTAACATTTATTACATAGTATATTCTAAAGGTGTGTCACATTTACAACATTTTATTTGCAAAAAGGTTGCCTGCTAATAATGTAGCCTAGTGATGTGTGAAGCACTTCTCACACAGAAGTCACTTTCAAATCTACTTTGCCCCTGAAAATTACAAAAGTGTGATCGTACCTTAATTCTAAAGTCACATATTCGAAATTGAGTTACAACAGACATACACAGAATATTATGTGTGCTTTTAATACAGTCATGAGGAATTTTTTACCCATTACTGTACTTAAATACATTTTCAAGTATTGTATATATACTATTTTTATAACTACAGGTTAGTTTTACTTCACTATATTCCATATGGCATAATATTGTACGTACAGTACTTACATAATATTGTTACTCCACTACAAAATCATTTTGTTGTTTATTTTTTGAACTGAAGAAACTGCCACTTTGATTTGTGATGTCCAGTTTGTACACAACCGGACGAATAACACTAAATAAACTCTTCTGCGATCCGGACTGATCTGATATCAGCTGTTCTTAAGTCAACAACACACTAATTTACAAATCTGCTTAAAATCAATTATATAATGAATGTACATGCAACCAATACCACAAAAAGCACTGATTACTGTAAATGAACACCATATGTAGTTCACGGCCATCGGTTATTTGTGAACTAAATCTAAAAAAAGAGCAAGCTGTTTAAACCCATTGAAATGCTTGAAAGTGCGCATGCCTGCATTTGTATCAGTATACAGAGCAAGTTTACTCAAAACAATGCATCTTCCTTGTAATACTAACAAGGTACTTAGTACATTTAGTATTTTATTACGGTCTTCATGCATGTTTACATTCATCGTTATGTTTAACACTATCATCGTCAAGGTCATCTCCATCCTCATAGCGCAATTACACATATATTGTGTAAAATGTGGTACAGATTACAGCTCAGAAATAATGAGTAGATGCGAGATGGCCCCACAACCCTTCATGAGAACATCTATTACTCCCCCTCAGCTCTTCTGAGACTCGCTGTGTGCTCTTTTCCACCATTTCCAGTTTAAGTCTTGGAATGCAGTTTGTCATATTTTTCCATAGCGTAATTCCCACCATAAATAGTCACGTTAGGCAACAGGGACAATGTCTCAGACAGACAGCGATCAGCCTTCTCAGAAAATATTTTAGTTCTGACAGCTACAGGGACCATGGAAATGAGAGGTGGGACATCACAGAATAAGTGACGTTTCATAAGACTTCCTGTATTGCTATCCAAATGTTTGACCCTAAGTTGCCACAGCCTATAAATAGCTCTAATATCTAGATGAAATTTAAATGAAATTTTAAAAAATAAATGTAAATTTAAAAAACATTCTGGGGGACTTCAAATAATCTGTAACTTTAAGTATTTATATTTTTTGTATATTATATTTTTTGGTTGGTATAAATTTTAGAGTTTGGCCTAATCCTTTTTAGTTTGTAGAAACACGGGAATTAGCAAAACTGTCTGCTACATGTGTTGCTAAAAATATGCAGAAAAATAGAACTATCATATCATCGAGTGTGTGTCAAGGTCAGTATGATATCACTGACTGTCAGTCAAGGTCAGTAAATTATATTAGATTAATAATAATATTAAGCAATTTGACCATTTTATGACAAGAAAAGGTTAGTTTAGATTGTAAAATAATAGCATGTGGTTCAACTCCCTAAATATTCATGATATTTATGCATTAATAATCATGATTTTTCTTTTTAAATACCTGAATCTTAAAATAATAAAATATATGTTGCAAATGTGTACGGACACTAGTGTAGTTTATTTACATAATATACGTGTATGTACTGTGTTTATGTATTATGTATATAATAAATATGTGTTCAAATATGTGCGTATGTTCTAAAGATTAGCTATTTCTATATTATCTACACTTTTCTTGCCCACATGATACGGTATAACTCACACACCAAATGCTTTAGATTTCGAGAGTTAGATTTATTTACAATAAGGGATCACAGGCCACAATAAACGCTGATTCAACAGAAAGTTGAACACAAGAGAAACCTTTAAGCATCTGCACATTCAGAAAAACCACAGCTAGAAGGAACTCAAGTTACTCTGTTATTAAAGCACCCTGGAGCAAGACTCCTAACCTCTGGCTATTCCAATGGGGACTGTCCTGCAACTGGTACACTGCTGTTCTGAATAAAAAAAGCAGCTGCTAACTAACTAAAAAAACACTTAAGCTAATGTGCATTTGATTACTAATCAAAGATCAACGCTAAGTTAAGTAATATACTAGTAAACCAAATCCAACTCAGACTATAGCAAACTCTTTAACTCCTAGAAATGCTAAAGAAATCAGGTCAAGTCTAGCATAAATTCTTTTTTCAAATAATTTTAAAGTCCCAGTACAAACCCCCACAGTGACTATGAACTCCAGCCAAAACAACCTCCAGATAACACTGCTGCAAATCAGAGCCTTTTCTAAATATAAGCTCCTCAGAGCACGTCACTGAACTTGTTCCTTTCTTCCTGACAAATACAAATGGACTTCAAATAAGACTGATTTCATCTGAAGAAAACAAATTTAGCCATTTCTTCTCATGGTTTTATTAAAACAAACCGAACTACAACAGAGTGCAAAAGTTAGTTTTCTTGCTACACTGATCTCCACGGACCTTTGTTAAAAATGACTAATTTCTTCTCTCTGTAACAAAACCAACCAACATCTGTGTCTCGGTTCACAATGAAGAACAGTGATCTGTCTGTGAGCATTGTGTTCCTGGAGCCTGAGCTCAGGGTTAATGCTGCTTACAGATTCAGCATCATTAAGGGGCCATTTGAGCACAGACGGACACAGTCACAAGACCTCTCCACTATTTTAAACAGCAACCTAGTACTGTTAACCAGCAAGCAGGCCACTACACAATAAGTGAGTTTCTTTCAGCAAATATTTTAGATAATACTGGATCCGGTACATTTCCACTCAATGTTTTTCGGATTGATCAACAAAATGAACAATGGAGCACTGCTATACTACTGAAACAGATGAGATAACACTAACAAAGCAACATTTTCAAACACTGGATGAATTCATCAGGTGCATTTCCATACACAGAAAAAAACAATACTACTCCCTTAACTTTTTATCACCATGGGTTTGACTCCCTCATTCCATTCCCAGGATTTGCAGGACTTTGGATAGGCTAATTCAGGAAGCAACATCCTAATAGGTGTCCTTGGAGCACTTATCTAATGGCAGTCTGTCGGAATGATGCACTAAAAGGAGGTAGAGATAAAACTGGCAATGTGGATGAAGACAATGCAAAGGTACTACAAATTATATTTACAAACTCTATTATGCTGGGTTGGTTAATGAACTTGAAAAGTGAGTTATTTTTTTGAATTCTAAATTAAATGACAGATACAACTAACGTACAGTAATTTAGCATACTGTGTGTTTGAAACCCTTGAAATTAGTTTTCTTAACATAGACACTACAGCAGAAAAGAAAATTGTGGCATCCACTGTCATTTCAGCCCTGCGGACTTCTGCCACACCGCATAGTCCTGTGGTCCTCACAAAGTAGATTGCTCAGGGGGCAATTCAGGAACTCCGCGCTGCGACTGATTTTGCTCTCCGGGCGATGAAAGTCACAGTGCGTGCCCTTGGTCAGGTGATGTCCATCATGGCGGTCCAGGAGAGACATCTATGGCTGAACCTGGTGAGTGCACAGCCTTCGCCTGCTCGTCGCCAAAGGCTTCCCCCCGCGGCATCCAGTACTTCTGCAAAAACACCAGGAGGGGTGGGAAGCGTTCCTGACACAGGCAGCCTGGAGGTGATGAGCACTGCTCTTCGAGCGACGACGATGACATCTCCGTCCCCACTCCCGGAGGAGTTTTGTTAAGAGCAAGTCTTTACAAAAGACTCATCACATCTTGGCTCAGTGCCCAGAGATTCCCATCTGACCCAAATGTTTTTGTCTCCTCAGATGCTGACACAGGGCACTGTGTCGCCAACGCAGGATCCAGAGAGGATTTCTGTTCTGTTCAACGCAGCCAGACTCACAGTCCCTGCCCCTGTCCCCCAACAGGCTGCCCCACTACAGAGTTTGAGTTTTTTTCTGAGAGAATTGGTCACTTCTCAGGCTGCCATTCAAAATGCTCACTCCAAAGCGCATACTAAGATGCATCCGGAGCCAGGTTTGGTTCGCAGCCATCACCCTGAAGGACGCGTTCTTTCATGTTTCGATTGTGCCTCGACACAGACCCCTTCTCCGGTTTGAGCTTATCAGTACAAAGTTTTACCCTTTGGCCTGTCCCTGTCTCCCCGCATCTTTACGAAAGTTGCGGAGGGTGCCCTCTCCCCTCTGTGGCAGATGGGCATCCACATCCTCAACTATCTCAATGACTGGCTGATAATAGCTCACTCGCGGGATCTGTTTTGCATGCACAGGGACAAAGTGCTACGGCACCTCAGCCATCTGGGTCTTCAGGTCAACCGAGAGAAAAGCAAACTCTCCCCAGTGCAGAGGATCTCTTATCTCGGTATGGAGCTGGACTCTGTTGAAATGACTGGCCATTCTGAACTGCCTAGATACGTTCAGGCACAAAACAACGGTCCCTCTCAAAACTTTTCAGAGGCTCCTGGGGCATATGGCAGCTGCAGCCATGGTCATGCCGCTAGGCTTGCTTCATATGAGACCGCTCGGGTCCCGAGATGAGCATTAGAGGATTGATACCCGAGCCCGACAGTACCCGGCGCCTGTGTTATAACGGCACTTTTTGCCCTGTGTGCACTGATGCTCTCATCTGTTGACATTTCTGAACGCCTTCCTACAGTTGCTTAATAAAAGCAGGCTTTCCACACAAAAATAAATTTACATTTAAAAAATAATACATAAATATCTTTATGTCTGTCGGGGTCGGGTCGGGTTCGGATACTGCTTTGTCTGAGACGGGCCGGGCCCGGATAGAAAAATGCGGACTCTAATGGGCATGGCCCCGTCACACACTCCGGCTTTTGCAAATCAGTTGTTAGCCGTACTTCTGGCCCTGCATCGCTTTCTTCCGATGCTGCGCCACAAGCATGTGCTGGTCCGGACGGACAACACAGTGGCCGTTGTGTACATCAACAAATAAGGTGCTCTACGCACGTCTGGTTGCTGAACGGGATGCGTCAGACTCCTCCAGCCTTTCAAGCGCTGTCGTAGATACCATCTCCCAGGCTAGAGCTCCCTCTACGAGGCAGGCTTATGCTCTGAGATGGGGTCTATTCGTTGACTGGTGCTCCTCTCGTAGAGAGGACCCACAGAGATACACGATCGCAGTTGTGCTTTCTTTCCTGTAAGTGAAGTTGGAGCGCAGGCTGTCCCCTTCGATTCTTAAAGTGTATGTCGCTGCCATAGCCGCATATCACGATGCAGTGGAGGGCGCATCCCTCAGGAAGCACCAACTCATCGTCTGGTTCCTTAGAGGTGCGCGTTGGGTTAATCCCCCGAGACCACACCCTCTTGAGACCTTGCCGTCGCCCTCCATGGCCTGCAGCAAGCTCCCTTCGAGCCCCTTCAGTCTGCAGATCTGAAAACAGCTCTTCTAACTGCGCTGGCTTCTATCAAGAGTGTAGGGGACCTACAAGCTAGAGGTCTGCACGGGATAGTTTTTTTAGTCCCGCTCCTGCTGTATATTCAGTCTTTGTTTACCTGCTGCCCGCTTAGAATAATTTTCTACCCGACCCGACCATTCCCGCTAAATTAAGATTTGGTTTCCTAAATCTCAAATTTTAACTTTTACTACCAAAAGAGAGAGATAACAGTGACGAAGAGTGCCTAGAGTTCGGCTTGGCGGATTCTTACGTCATCCTGAGACCCCGGCCTGGCTATGTGCCCAAGATTTCTACCATGCCTTTCCGCGATCTGGTAGTGAACCTGCAAGCTCTGCCCCAGGAGGAGGCAGACCCAGTTGCTGTGTCCTGTATGCGCTCTGCGCCTCTACACTGAGCGCACTTAGCAGCACTTTATTTGCTATGGTGGACAGCAGAAAGGAAATCAAACAGAGCTTGGCTCATTGGGTGGTAGAAGCCATTTCCCTGGCTTATTTATACTAGGGAGAGCCTTGCCCCTTAGGACTGAGAGCTCACTCAACAAGGAGTGTCGCCTCGTTCTATACGCTGGCTCATGGCACCTCTCTAGCAGATATCTGTAGGGCTGCAGGCTGGGCGACACCCCAACACCTTCCAGGTTTTACGACCTCCGCGTAGAGGCAGTGTCTTCTCACGTCTTCACTGAGGACAGCAGGTGAGCGAGGAGATCGGCTGGTGCCGCCATTCCCACGGGATCCGTGCGCCTTAAATATCACTTAAGCCTTAAGTGTTTCACTTTTCTGAGTCCTCCCTGCCCCGCAGTCGGACCTAAAACAGAGTAGCTCCGGCTGTGCATCAATAACCCACGTTTCCCTGAAGGAGGGAACGGAGACGTTACATTTTCACCTGGCACGTCTCTAAAGTCGTGCTGGCACGGGCTCGGCTCTTCAGCAAAAACCTGCATGTGCACTCCGCTCATGCCCTTTTATACTCAGACAGTGATGAGGTGCACCTAAGCGCAATAAAGTGCACACCAGTTTTCATTGGCCTTCTGTATAAAGCTCAAAGGCAATTGGTCTCTATGGCGAGTTCCCATATGTAAGGTCTCGGTTCCCTCCTTCAGGGAACATGGGTTACGTTCATAACCTAGACGTTTACATTTTCAAACTTTATTTTTTGTCATTAATTGTAATAGTGCAGTGCAATTATTGTCTGACAACAGCCAGTGCTCCACACAGAGATCTGATCTGATCATCATCCAGTCTGTCTGGAATGACATGATATAACAGAACAAACTGAGACAGACTAAATCCAGAAGCTAGAAAGCTACCTTACAAACTATGGGCAAGTGTACCTCAGAACAGAAGCTGTTTCACCAAAAGCTGTAAAACCAAATATTTATTTGATTTAGTTAATAGAAGTTCATAAATTAAATACATTTTTTTTAAAGCATCCTCATTTTACAGCATTTTTACACGACTGTCTAAAACTTTGAACAGTGCTGTAGCTTTGCGGGTAGGTTTTTTTTAAGCATCTTGGAGACGTTGCCACAGTCCATCTGGATTGAGTCTGTCTCAGTTTGTTTTGTAACTTAATGTCATTCCAGACAGACTGGATGATGATCAGATCAAATCTCTGTGTGGAGCACTGGCTGTTGTCAGACAATAATCTCACTGCATTATTATAATTAATGACAAAAATAATGTTTGGAAATGTAAACTGATATTTCGCTACAGTAACTTCATGTAACTTCAATACACAAACAGATATCTCATGTGTTAGAAATAAAGTATTTTTGACTGACTGATAAAAACTATGAGAGTGACGGACATTACAATGTTAATGTATTTGGTCTTGGCGAAATAGATCTGCTACGCTGCTCCTGCTGCAGAGCAAGTACAGACTCACTACTGCCAGTACATCCTTCTGTGAGCATGTAAGAAATCCTGCATCTGCAAATATAACATACATGAATTACCCTATTGAAGATCTATACAGGTGGACCTGGGGAAGGTGGATGGTTTCTGAAGAATGCTGTTAACTGCTACAGCAAGCACTAGTCATATATGTGAATGTTGAGCAGAGAGCTTGGTTACCAATACAGGAGAGAAGCAATCAACTGTGATAATGGTCTCATTAGACAGAATTAGACCTATCAGACTTTTGTTCATTTTCAGAAAACAATTTAAGATTTTTTGGATGAAAACCAGGAGGCTTGTGACTGCCAAACAACTGCCACTGTGAAGGTGCAGAAAATTATGAAAGCTGAGTGCTATCAGTGGTTCAACCTTAATATTATGAAGTTACGAGAATAGCTTTTGTACGGAAAGAAAACAAAAATAATGACTTAAATGTAGCATTTAGACAACTTCTTTTATGCATTTCCGCACCTTGGCAATTGCTTGGTGGTCAATGGGATAGTGAAAAGCCTCCTGGTTTTCATCCAAATTATCCTAAATTGTGTTCCGAAGATAATAACACTTTTTCGGGTTTGGAACAGCATGAGGGTAAGTCATTAATGAGTAACCCTAACATTTCGGCATTTATTTATTTTTAAATGTCACACATCGCAACCTTAGTTCTCATGCCAACATATTCTTTTTTTGGGTCATACTTTACAGTTTTATCTTAATAATATAAAGATAATGCAAAGAATAACATTATTTCACTATAACAGAAAGCAAGGCACAGAAAAGCAACAGAGTGGAGAAGACATAGGAAGGTATCTGTGTTGGACAGAACATTGCTGCTCTGTCTTTACATTATCTACATAGCAAATAAGGCAAACTCCAGCACTGATACACCATTCATCCACACAAACAAAATGACAACTGCTCAACAAATGTCTCATCTGCATAAGATACATCCTTGTCGCAAGACAAACTCTGCTATGGGAAGAAGTGTAAATGTGAGTTAGTGTAACTTACCGACGCCTGTGATAAAATACACAGAATAATTCCTTACACTATATGTGCACATAAAGACAGTGCTCAGCCTTACAGGCCTTCAATGGTTAAATAGACACACTTGTATGTGTCAAAATAGCCTTCTTTGCAAGTATCCTTGTAAACACAGTAATAGCATTAGTGAAAGCAAACATCTGAGAAAGAAAACACACGTAATATTATATTGAAACCAGGGAGCTCTTAAAGTGACAGCAGTCTAGACAGAAATAGACATTTAATTATATAGCATTTCTATAGTTAGTTTTTTGTCCTATTGCTAGTAAACTGTTTTTTATCTTATTTAATAGCTGACTGTTTACTTGTCTTCAGTAAGCTTAAGTTTGTTTTTTGATTTTTCTTTCTAATTTAGGCTAGTGACATTTTTGTGATACTGAAACTGATCACAAGAATTATTAAATAATTATATAGTGACATCTACACTTTAAAATAAAATTACTCATTGTGATATAAGGTCCTTTCAAAAAATGTGAATGTGTATCAGCTATAATACCACGTTGCAAATAATAACTGATATAACAATTGTGACTTGAAAACTGTGTGTGTTCAGGCATACCTTATGTTATATCCAAATAGCCAAAATCCTTGTCCTTGTGGGGACACTTTGGTTATAAATCATTTAGAATTGTGTTTTGTGTGAGGGGTAGGTTTAGGTGTATGGCAAGGTGATAGAAAATACCTAGTCTTAACATTGTTGATAATATAGTGGGCCATTTTCATGATTTTTACTCAGCCTTTAGAACTACAGGCAAGAACTGACTGTAAATATAATTAATGCAAAAGTCAACTTACCACAACCATGCATGTTTGGGCCTCACATGATAAATAACTCACATTAAGCAGTTTAAGTTTAGTCATGTCTTTAGCTGACACCAGCGCTGTATTTTATAAACCTCCAAGGCAGCACCCGTTTTGGCATGGCTGTTTTTCCTCTCACTAAGAGAGTGAACTGCTTACTGCAATCAATGATGCCAGCCCAGAGCTCCTCTGGTTGGAAGACTTCCATGCCAGAGCATTAGGCAAGGGTTTGTGTCGCTTGTAATTTACGACATTGAGGGAAACGGGCAAAAGGACAATATGGGGGGAGGGGGCATGGCACGGAAGGCTTGGGAATGCCAGGGGGCAGTTTTGAAACCCAAGTGGGTTCTGCAGCTCTGAATGTGTTGTGAAGTAGATGGCAGAGAGAAAGAGGGAGAAAGGCAGAGGAACGAGAGTTAATACTTGAAAGAGAAGTGTTATGCTGAATTCGCTTAATCTTTAATTACAGTAAAGAAGGTGAGCTGGATTCAAATTTTTATTTCCAAGAATTGAAGTACAGTGGCAGACCCGAAGCAGAATTTAGGCAGAAGCTTGACATAATGACATAATATTTATTTGGTCTTCACAAAGAAAATAAAATTAAAATTGGTTGAAATCTCAAAATAACTATTGCTTTGAACAATTTGTCTCCCAAAATATCCAAAAAACTGACTGTTCATCCAAAGCGTATTTCTGGAAAGCACGTTTCCATTTTTGCATTTGTTTGTTTGATTCTGAAGGGTTTCCAGTTTCCAAGCGGAGACAGATTAACGAGTGAGGATATGAGCAGATGTCTGAATCAGAGAACACTTTGATTGCATAATAGTCGGGAAACATAAAGGATCATTACTCAGCGTTTGATCTGACAAAGACTCAACCTAACTCCATTAGAAATGATTTTGCTAACAAACTTCTAGATAAAGATTTTTTTTCCGAAACATTCATCAATTGAGTAGAACATCAATATAAGCTTTATCATCTTTGCTTAAATGAGCAAGCCACAGCAGAGGCTGGAAACATTAGATCAGACGGACTTTGTGGAGGTACTCTGGCTGCACTGGCACTACTCAATTGTTTTACTAATCGGTTTTAAGGCCATTTCATGTTCATGTATCAGAATTTGAGGAATGTAGGCCATTTGAAAAGCCACGTCTTAGCATGCGCTTTGCGCTGCACACATGGAATGACAATGGAGTGAATGCTCACTAGCATTTAACCCTGACAGAACTTACTACTACTGTCGATAGCCTGACACAAATGTTAAATAATGCATCACAACAGCACTTCGGTTCTTTCTTGTTTAATTCTAGCAAAAACAGCGAGCTAACACAATAAAAACATGATAAAATCATAAAAATATATATTATTTTATGAAAAACTTAGTTACCCGTTTTTGCAAATAAACTCTTCATCTTTTGGTATTATACTATATTATACACACACACCTACAATGTGATACAAGTGTGGTTAATTGACTTCTTTTGACAAGTAGGAATAAAATCTAATTTGATATAGTTTAATTTCACATTTCTGTTCAAATCTAAAGAAGCAATCACAAATAATGGTGCAAATAACATCAATCAAAGTCACAAATGACATTTGGTTAGTTCACCCAAACTCATGTCTCTCATGTCATTCCAAGCTTGTAAAACCTTTGTTGACACTGCATTGACAGTAGGGATGCCACGATACCAATTTTTCAAAACCGATCTGATACAATAACACAGATTCTGACTATCTGCCAATACGGATCCAATCCGATACCTGCATTTTCGGATTCTCTGTGTTGACCTGATCAACACTATTGTATGTTACTACACAGACAACTACATTTTAATAAAAAATAACTAATGAAAACATATATAATCATGATTAGGGATGCACCGATCCAACTTTTTCAGTCCCGATACCGATTCCTGGGCTTTGTATATCTGCCGATACCCGATACCGATCCGATACTATTGTTGAATCAACATTATAAACTGCATACCT
>JAUCNO010000626.1:9556511-9574541 GCA_032353835.1 Enteromius viviparus | reverse complement strand
GTTATGTGTCAACCCGAGCCGTAAAAGTGCTCACAGTTGAAGAAAACTTATGCAGTCATCCTTAAGAAATTAACAAAGTCATAAATTTATTGTGACTACAGAAAAACCTATAATAGGTAACTACATAGATAAGGCAGGGATTAGAGGGATCTAACGAAATGCAAGACGTGCAAAACCTGTGAAAGGATGTAAAAATAATCATCATGGAGTCAGATCTCCAAGTAGTTAACATTTTATCATTATCAGGGATCAGAGATCAGTCCAGGCCAACAGAAAGTTGATTGATCATGATCATATTTCACAATCCATCTTCACAGGCAGGGAAAATTCACATGTTCAGTAGGCTACATTAGAAAGAATAAAAAACTCTATGTTAAAAAAACACTTTTTACTGGTACTTTAAGAAACTTCCTTAAGTTCATGCAACCTCAAATGCTTTCCATTTTCACAAAGAACTCTGGGTAGATATCCTAAATATCCTAAAGCTGATAGTAATAACCAGGCAGTCAGCTCAAATATAATTTTATTACAGCAATAGAAAAAGTGAAAATTAGTTTTTATTACAAAAGTTCAATAAATCATTTGTGTTTTCAGTTAACTTGGCAATACAATAAAGATTACAACAAAGATTAAACCTGGCAGGTGAATGCTTTAGAATAGATTATGCAACTATGAGGTACTGGTCAGTGCTATACATGTATCGGTATGATTACAGATGTATTTAAAACATTTCCAGATAGACTCATTTTTTTTTATTTTGACTGAATCAAAAAAAAAAATTAGACAATACTGCTTTTTTTTTTTTTTTTGCATGCATGCATGCATTTACTGGCAGCATGATTGCTGGTCTCCACAGCACCCCCCAGTGGAAGGAGCTACACTTGCACTGCCCAACTGCTGGACCAGCTCAAAGGGATTCTCTGACGCTACCTGGAGAGAAAGGAAGATTCAAAGTACAGTATATTAATTATTTACATATTTTTGATTTATTATGCAGGTGCATCTTATTACATAAGTATGGTTAAATCCATCCAAGAACGAAATTAAATTACACATTAAATTCTGAATCAAAACTGAATCAGATTTGTTTTATCAACACAACCAGAGCTGTCTACAAGGGGTTTTAAACAATACTGTGTATGTGTACTTTGTCTGGCCAAAACAAAAAAAAAGAAGTTGCCATCTGGATTTAAAAAAACAAATATGTAAGATTTTAAGATTTAATCATTATTGCAGTGATTTGTTGTTGTTTTTGGATGTAGTATGTTTAACACTAACTGATGCAGGGTCTAACATTTATGTCTCTAAAAGCATATGGGTAGATGTACTCATGTACATATACCAGGATAACAAAGGCAAGAGTCAACAGGCACAATTTGTAAAATTTGAACGTCCTCCCCCAAACACTCAAATATTTTGTTAGACTGTCGTTAACTTTGATTTTATTGTGAATTCATTGTGGTACAGTTCAACAATGTCATGTAACATCACAGACACACATATCACGAGTTTACACTTAGAAATAATCAAACTCAGTAAGGAAAAGGGGTATTTGGCATGCTGTCTGGGGGGGGTTAGCTCAGAGATCGGCAGAACTACTAAAACCAAAACAATGATCAAAACTATATGTTAGCATTTCTAAAATGATGCTTCAGTGTTAGTAATTCTAAAACAATCCTTTCTTGTGTTTGAAGGGACTGAGTCACCACTAGCACTGATAAGATAGCATTCATTGTCTGAAAGGGAGGGCAATAATCTGTGGCCAAGGCTTTTTGGCCTAAAATTGCAACAAAACTGATTGTACCACGAAAACTCAATTTGATCATTAAGCAAAGGAATGATATATTAAATGCATTACCGAATATATACTGAGACAAAAAAAAGAGAAATGTTAACACACTGGTAAGAAATGAGTCGCTTGCCTTGGGTTTGGCCCAGCATTCTCCAGAGCTGGGGGTTTTCAGTCCCTGATGCCGAAATGTGAATTCTCCAGAAAATCTGGAGTTGCTCAAGATGCTGGCCACATCATCGTCCACCTCTGTCTCTTTATCTACCTAGACAAGCACATTCAAGTGTCAGTCATGCTTGCGCACAATGTACAAAACAGTTTAAAGGTCTGGGTTCTGTAAAAGCATTTAACTCTTCTTCTCTTCTGATCACTAAGTCTTCATTTATTGGTCACAGAAAGCATTTTAAAATGGAATTTATTCTTATAATGCAGCTGAATTTTCAACAGCTATTACTCCAGTCTTACACGATCCATCAGAAATCTTTCTAATATGCTGATTTGCCGTTCAAGAAATATTTAATATTATTAGGGTTAAAAACTGTTCTGTTGCTTCTTTTTCAGGAGTTCAAAATATTTTCTTTTGTCTGTTAAAAATTGATTTCTTTTGATCAATTTTATTTAACACATTTTTTTTATGTAACCCTATTAATGCTTAATTCCATGTACAGCATGCATTACATTGGCAGATAATGTTAGTATTTTAGATTTTAGACCATGTGACCATGTGACCAACATACAAAAACAATACATACATAAATAAATAAAAAACAGTAGAGTTAGTCATGATTTAAATACACTTAAGCCATTTAGATGCCATTCTAACATTACGGTTCATTTGTTTAAAAAAATCAACATTATAACTACTGGGACAAATGAAGGGAAATGTGCTAGAGCGTATACGCATTAAGAGCTCTGTTGAAGAAGTAATGCAGATCTGAATGTAGTTTATACACACCTTGAAAGTATACTGGGCATCAAACTCAAAGCCTTCCTCTAGAGCTGTAATTTCTCCATTGTACATGACCAGACAGGACTTCTTCTCTGAACCTTTTGGTAACTTGAAGAGCCGGTATGTTGCTGAGACAAATTTACAGTCACCTAAACAAATTTTACAATTTAAAGTAAAACTATGAATTTCCACAATTATAAATAAAAATAAATCACATAAAGGGGAAAAAAATCTCTCAATGTTCAAATGGTCAATACATCAGTTTTTTTTTTAAATACAGTTATAAACTAAGAATCACTTGCAAATAAGGCTTGAACCTTTTTTTGGGTGGTGGAAACTCAGTAGTTCTACACACAAGATATTTTTAGGGGGTACAAAAACCCACATGTGGTAACTGTGGTATAAGAGCAGTAATTTTTTCGCGACCACTGAGTAAGAGTGTTCATGGCTGTGATTCAGCCAAGGTGTTGCCCTTTACTCACCCTCAGGTCCTTTCAAACCTATATGGCTGACTTTTATGGAACATAAAGATGATATTTTATATAATGCCCATCAAAATCATAATTTCCCATCAAAGTTAATAGTCACTAAAACAGCTTACTAACATTATTCAAAAAAACATTTATACAAGTTGGAAATAAATTTTGATTTTTGGATGAACTGTTCCTTCATTACACAATAATAAAGTTAACACTGGCAACTCAACTTGACCAAATATCTCTCCTTTTTGCTCTGCTAACAACAAAGGTTTCATAAAACTTAAGTAGAATCAAACGCTGCTTTTCTTATTTTCTTTTTTTTTTTTTGGTGTAGCAAACCCAGACAAGTGAAATCAGATGCTATTTCCATTAGAAGGTGTCATATTTTAACACAAACATCTCACCAAGCAGTTTCTCCAGTTCCTTGTTGCCCACAGTGATGATACTTGCTGTAACCAGCCTGGGTTTACAGAACCCAACCTCTTTAGCCAGCCGTATCAGGTCTTCCCACCATAATGCTCCACTGAGGCATTCACCTGATCAAAACATGCAAAGAGTCTGTATCAGCGTCATTTTATTATACGTGACATTCACCACAGTGGCAAAAACGATATGTTATGTTTACATTTATGACCAAGTAAAGAAAGTCTAAGGAATAAATAAGAAAATGTAAAGACCCTTTAGCACATTATGAAATTTTAAAAGCTTAGTTAAAGACTTTTAAAAGAAAGCTTCATTTGGAAAAAAGTTATGTTCTATCCTACCCCATAATACTTTGTTGGCCTTGAGGTCTTCTGGGATTCTAGCATCACTATAAACATCACTAAAGTACAGTTCCCCTCCATCCTAATGACAGAGCAAATCAACACCTTTTTGTTTGTTAATGAGGTAAAGGCACAAAATATATCCACATTTCCAATATTCAAAGTAAGATGTTAGCATGTTCTAAGCCAGGAGTGGTGAATGTTGGTCCTGGCGAGCTGTAGTTTTGATTCAACCCTAATCAAACACACCTAATCAAGCTAATCAAGGTCTGAAGGGTTGCTAGGAAGATACAGGCAGGTGAGTTTTAATTAGGATTGGAGCTGAACTCAAACAAAATAAAGAATTCAACGGAATTTAGCATAAAATCGAAGTACCTTTAGTACACGATAAGCCTCCCTCAGGACACTGGCTTTATCTGGTGACAGGTTCACCACACAGTTTGATCTTTTGAAATAAAAGAACCAAAATATATTTTGTTTATGCTAAAAAGTAACAAATTCTTTGTCATCAAAGAATAAAAAAATAAATTGTCTTCACATTTGGGCTACTATTATGACACTTACATGATGATATCATATGACTTCTCCTCTAGACCTGCTTCTCCCAAGGCCTCAATGTAGCCTTGAACAAAATTCACATTTGGCTTTTTATATCCAAATTTTTGCGTGTGGTAGTCAATGTATTTCCTAGCCACCTCAAGCTGTAAAACAAAGACATCTCAGCAGTTCACACACAATGTTTTTGCCATTATGTCAAATTCATTTAGGACACAAAAAAACATTAATTTTATTTTATATATGCACTTCATTCTGCTAAATGAATAAATGTAAATGTAAAATGTACTTCTCAAAACAAAAAAAATCAAGGGAACACTTAAACAACACTATGTAACTCCAAATCAATCACACTTCTGTGAAATCAAATTGCCCACTTAGGAAGCAACACTATTGACAATCAATTTAACATGCCAATGAAATTACAGGTGGAAATTATAGGCATAGCAAGACACCCCCAATAAAGGAGTGGTTCTGCAGGTGGTGAGCACAGACCACTTCTCAGTTCCTATGCTTGATGGCTGATGTTTTGGTCACTTTTGATGCTGTCGGTGCTTTTACTCTAGTGGTAGCATGAGATGTCTACAACCCACACAAGTGGCTCAGGTAGTGCAGCTCACCCAGGATGAAACATCAATGCGAGCTGTGGCAAGAAGATTTGTTGTGTCTGTCAGCATATGTCCAGAGCATGGAGGGGCTACAAGGAGACAGGCCAGTACATCAGGAGATGTGAAGGAGGCCGAAAGAGGGCAACAACCCAGCAGTATGACCTTGTGCATGTGTCTGTTCAAACGGTCAGAAACAGACTCCATGAGGGTGGTATGAGGGCCCGACGTCCACAGGTGGGCGTTGTGCTTACAGCCCAACACCATGCAGGACGTTTGCCATTTGCCAGAGAACACCACTGGCGCCCTGTGCTCTTCACAGATGAAAGCAGGTTCACACTGAGCACATGCGACAGACGTGACAGTGTCTGGAGACGCCGTGGAGAACGTTCTGCTGCCTGCAACATTCTCCAGCATGACCAGTTTGGCAGTGGGTCAGTAATGCTGTGGGGTGGCATTTCTTTGGCGGGCCGCACAGCCCTCCATGTGCTCATCAGAGGTAGCCGGATTGCCATTAGGTACCTAGATGAGATCCTCAGACCCCTTGTGAGACCATATGCCGGTGCGGTTGGCCTTGGGTTCCTCCCAATGCAAGACAATGCTAGACCTTATGTGGCTAAAGTGTGTCAGCAGTTCCTGCAAGTCGAGGCGCTGATGCTATGGACTGGCCCACCCCTTCCCCAGACCTGAATCCAATTGAGCACATTTGGGACATCATGTCTCGCTCCATCCACCAACGCCACATTGCTCCACAGAAGGTCCAGGAGGTGGCAGATGCTTTAGTCTGGGAGGAGATCCCTCAGGAGACCATCTGCCACCTCATCAGGAGCATGTCCAGGCATTGTAGGGAAGTCATACAGATACGTGGAGGCCACACACACTACTGAGCCTCATTTTGACTTTGTTTTAAGGGCAATAAATGCCTCAGCCTGTAGTGTTTTTCCACTTCAATTTTGAGTGTGACTCCAGTGTGACTCCAAATCCAGATTGTGTGATTTTTGTTGTCAGCACATTCAACTATGTAAAGAACAAAGTATTTAATAAGAATATGCCTTTTATTCAGATCTAGGATGTGTTATTTTAGTGTTCCCTTTATTCCTTTGAGAAGTATATATATATATATATATGTATATATATATATATATATATATAGACACACAACAGTTCGATCTGGTTCGCAAAATTGATTGATTGAGAACTGTGATGTATTGTAATGGTATCGCTTCAGGTACGCCCTTTCACATTTATAATCACTCTGCATGTTCTAGCCGGGTCTATGTTTTGTTAATCTAGTGTCATGGTGGATGTATTTGTGCTGTCAATCGATTACTTTATTTAATTTCTAATTAGTAATCTCATATTTTGTTAAAAAAAGAAAACAAAACAAGAACTATATTTTAAATGTATACTTTAAAATCAGTTTAGCCTTTTTAACTGAACGAAACAGCAAAACAGAGTGAACTGTGTTATACCATCTGCCATATAGCATATACCTGTAGCAAAAGGCTACAGTATTTAGTGTTATCTAAATACTGAAATGAACTTACCTGATCTTCAGTCATGTCAATGCCTGTGACATGTCCCTTCTCTCCTACAAGTTGGCTGAGTATGTAGCAGTCCCGTCCGCTCCCGCAGCCAAGATCAAGCACCCTGCTGCATTCCAGACACTCAGGGACCACCAGACCACAGCCATAGTATCTGCCACCAAGGGGTCAGAGTACTGAAGAATCATCATATATGTAAAACTCAAAAGAATTTTAAATATCTATCATCAGAATAAAGCAATATAACTTGAGTTCACATCAGTCTTATATGCATATAATAAACAATAAGCCCCAATAAGTCATAGTTTAAAGTGACGTCTATCTTAAAGTGCAAAGTTCTGGAACCATCCAGAAGACTATTAGAAGCATGACATCTGAACAGATCAGAACAAATTGGAGATGTTTGGCCATATTTGTTGAACACCTAAAGAGAATATCCGCACAAACACCTCATACTCACAAATGCTGGGTGGCTGATGTTTTGTAGCCACCGGACCTGGGCACCTCAAAATCATTGAGTTGACCCTAAACTCCTCTGCACTAAAGTAGTTCCAAGTTTCAAGTAGAGTCAAACGAGATGCCATCTGTTTGAAAGCTTGGCCAAGACTGGCTCATGCAACAGAACAATGATCTTGAACACACCATTAAACAGAACAGCTGAAAAGAAGAGAATCAAGGTGTTTTGCTACCCTAATTCAAGTCTAGATCTCACCCTGACCGAAATGCTCTGGGACCTTAATAATCTGGAGCAATGTTACAAAGAAAAGTGGGCCAAAATCCCTCTAGAAAAATGTAAGAGACTGATAAAGTCATACAGAAATACTGTCCTAAATTTGTCACAAATAGCTTTTCCATCTTTGCTCTTATTTTGCTACATAATGACACGGTGTGATATGTCATGTTCATCTAAAGTTCTATTTTACAAATTTTAAGAACTGACAAAAAACGAATAATTTTTTATTGTGTCCTGATACAGATATTTGTTTATATTTATTAAACAATTATTTAGTTTTTGCTTGTTTGTTTTTTTGTTTGTCAAAAATTAGCCTTGGTGTACATAAAAAGACCCTTCCCTATCTTACAGTTACTCTTCCTGCTAAGGAAAAAATATATAATAATTTCAGTAAATCACTTGTCATTCTTTCAGACTGAAATTACAAGCGATCTTAAATATGACTTAGAGGTTTATTAAGTATTTATTACATTATGTTCCATTTCATTATGTCACTATGTTTTACTCAAACACGTGTATTATCTCAATCATTCATCAAAATAAACCTCACTTTGCAACGACATCTGGGTGGATCTCAGCTATGACTTTTCTCACGTATGCAGGAACAGGCTTGCCAGACGGAACACAGGCATTGCTTTTCAGATCAGTTGTCTTCTCCAGTGTCTTTCCATAGTATTCCTGTATTAATGATTTATTATTTTACACCATTGTGCGCATTAAACATGTTTAACACAATTCAGCAATTCAAATATTAATGTTATTATGGTGACTATAGCTGCGATGTAGAAACAATACGCAATTGCTTTCATTTTGTTACAAAAAGTGAACTAGGTTTCGTTTTTTAAAAGTTTGGAAAAACATACCTTCACGTCACTGTAGACACTTGCAACAGTGTTACTGTGAACAAAAATAAGACATTGTACTGAGAATACTTGACTTTGTTTTGTAAAAGATGTTTGTCGATACGTAACGTAAACTGCCCAGTTAACTTACTTTGCCAGCAGATTGAATAATTTAGCAAATTAATGTAAAATATTAGAACACCGACTAACAGTAAACATACAATACAAACTAGGTTTTACCTGGCTGCTGTTGGCCCGTCTGCCATGATCGCTGAGCAAGGCGTTTTTCGTTTAATTTTAAGCCTTTATTTACTTCCGTAAAACGTTGAGCCAGAGAGCATAGACTATGGCCAGAGAGCACATGATTGTGCAGCCCACGGAAGTTGAATCATTGATCGATTGCATGATTATGCAAGTATGCATTAGATTGGCTTATGGCAGTAAATGAACAATATGATTTAATAAAATAAAGAATATTATAGGAAAAGTAAACTGATTTTTACAAAATACTACAGTAGCTACTTGACAATTTTTTATATTTGGATCAAATTATTTATAGGTTAATATAGCTTGCGTCTTTTGTCCAGATTGTCACATTTAACATGGTACTAATATATTCGAATCTGATCGAGAACCGAAGCGACAGTGACTGAACAAAACATCTCGTTCGTAAACAAACTGTACTGTGACCACTGAAGTATAATAGATAACATTATATATAGATCACTGAGACATATCCTTCGGCTGACAGAATGTACAAGAAGTGATAAACATGCAGTCAAATGTTTTTTTTTAAGTAGACAAGCAATTTAATAAAGAATACGAGTTGTTTAAAAAAGTTTTTTTGGACTCGCTAACTACCAGCTCTCTCAAAAGATCCTTTCATTGCACTATTCAAAGAGCCACGACTTAGTTAGTGAACTGATTCGAGTTACTGGAATGAACAAAGATTCGAGTTACTGGAATGAATCAGAATCCTTCCTATTAAAAAATAAATAAAAAAAAGAACACACGTTGTTTTGATTTGGTTTAATGTACAGCGTCACAATTTGTGGCATAAAACAGAATATACAGATAAAAATATGAATTGCGCTATAATTCATAACTCATTTAATTAGATTGGTAGACAAAACAGCTGCAGGCTGTACAATATAACATCACTTAAGACTTTAAAAAATCAGCATCTTGTTAATATATCAGAGAAAGAGATTGATTAGGAATCTGTCTCCAAGCTAGCTCTAATAATAATAGATTGTCATCACAGAGACACCAGTAAGAGCAGCAAATCTCTTTACTAATAACATTCATTAGGACAGTAAAATAAATTAACTTGTTAACATGGAGAACTTTTCAGTGGTCATGGAGAAACTTGAAATTGAAGCTACTTTGGTGCAGAAATACAAAAATAGATCATTTTATTATAACATACACGGCTCATTAGTTATGCATGTGAATATAAAATCAAGGCACAGCTTTTGAGCACTCATGAGCTTTTGTATAAAACTATATTCTATGAGGCTAATGTTTAAAATGACACTTGACAACTGGCATGTGAAACCATATTTAGAGTGGTTGTAACAGTGCAAAAGTGAAATAAAAGGCACTTAAAAATCATGTTGCCACCATACAGCTTAATCAGTTCTGTACCCATATGTGTCATCGAACATCAAGTTCAACAACATATGCTTTACACATAGATGTATGTATATTATCGTTTTAAAAACATTTCTGTCTTTGGAGTTCACTTGAATATGTTCCATCAGAAAAAATAAATATATTTATTTTTTTACAAAGGACTAAGCACCTAGAAGAACTGACTTTACACAGTAAATGCTTGTGTACTAAAGGCTCCTCCCTTTGGCAAGGCTTTTATCCCCTAGAGGTTCAAATGAATACACATTTTGTATGTATGCTTGCAATCAAAAACAGATGATTAGTAGTAATAAAGCAGCACTTATAAGCTCCAAGCCTAATTCTAACATCTGCCCCATGTCACAATCTGTATAGCCTACTTCGGCTATAAAAACTCAGATTTTTTTAAATCAAACTGGTTCTGAATACCAACTACACACGAACAATTCAGCCAAGAAACAACAATATAAACAGACAAAATATGAATTAAGACTGTATGTAAATACTTTGTATTTGAAATGAACAATCATGAATATGATTCATTCAAAAACCAATAAGATTTGTCCCATCACATTAGGCAAAGTCAACATGGATATCAAAAAGCACATAGTGTTGTCGTTTTTTTTCTTTTCTTTTGGTGTTCATTCAGTTTTTAGATTGCTCTTTTACTGTCCTGAGACACTAAAGGTTTAGCACGTTAGTGTTTACATATTTAAAACCTCAGCCCTAAGACTGCTCAGTTAAAGTTTGGTCACATTCCAATTTCAGCATGATTTTAAAGGTAAAAATGCATAAAGCAATACTCCCACAGAAGTCAAAGCAGCTTTCTGTTGGTGAATACAACAAATTCACATTACCAGCTTGAACAAGAATCTGCAAAACTCCTGGAGGATGTCTTATGATGCGCACATGTAATTTCAGAAAGATCATATTTACAAGCTGAACGCACATGACTGCCACCACAAAGTCAGAATTACACTGTAGGAAATTATGGATATTCCAAACTAAATATCTGAGCTGCTGGCGTACTGACAGTAAATTTTTCTTTTCCATTTACAATAAAGCTTGCTATGCTTCAAATACAATAGTATTGTACAATTACGATAGACTACTATTCAAATTGTTGCAGCTTTGTGTATTCAATAAAAATATCAAAAAAGTAAAAAATAAAAAAGTGGAAAATTTACTCCATCTTACAACGCATCTGATGTCATAATTACGACTCAACTCGTAAATACGAATCTCTCAGGAATACCTAAACACACCATTAAAGCATCACATGTATCGTCTAGTGGAGCATATAGAAGTTATCTTTCTGCATGTGCATACTTACAAACGAATGTGTATATTGTGCGATTACTCAGCAAAGGTTTTGCTTGCTCCTGCACTGAATACTGCAGCTTCCCTGTATGCCTGTCCTCCTCTCATTTTTTTTTTCCTCAGTAATGTTATGCATTTAGCTTTACGATTCTGTGTTACTATGTTGAGGACCCTCTTGTTCAATAATAGTATGCAAAGAGAGGCAGACCGGATGAGGTTGAGACTGGGACATTGGTGATGCTCCACATTCCACCCCGTTTTCTGGGGACAGAAGTCCCTGATTTTCCTCTCCGTAGGAACGAAGGCCACATTCCTCGCAGAAATCCTCAAAGTCCTCCTGGTCCTCTTCGCTCAAAAGGCCCTCAAATTCTTTGGGCTCACGGCTCTCCAAGCCTCGTCCGCAAACACACACCTCAATCCCAGAGTCCCCCGTAATTCTGCGGCGTCTTCCCAGAATCCTCTCTTTCTCGTCCGGTAGCGCCACATTCCTAAACGACTCCTTCCTGCACTCGTTCTGCTTCCCCGTGCTGGGAGGCTGCTGAGCGCTCTGTGCAGATCTGTCCTGCTCTAGCTCCATCTCGCCCTTGCCGTCTTCTTTCTGGTGGTACCCGTTAGAGGTGTGAATATCCTCGAGGCTGGGTCTGGAACAGGGCGTCTCGGGTGCAGGCGGCACTGGAGTGGTCTGTCCGGGTGCACGGTGTGTATCTTGCTGCTCAGTGGTTAAAGAACTGTTGTAGGTCGGAGGGCCGGCGTTTAAGGCACTATATGGAGGAGGGGGCGTACCAGGCCGATGTACTGCCTCCTCATACTCTGGAAGGAGATAGTTTGGTAGGAATCCTGAAAGAGAAAGAATGGTGAGAACAGCAGGGAGATTCTGAAGCTGTTTTAAAAGGACACTCATGATTTTCGGTTTGACTCTCTCAAGCCCAAGAACAAAAACAAAATCATGCTTTGGTAAATCATAATTATGGCAATTTATGACATATTTATAAGATAAGTCGTCAAAATGATGACATAAAACACTTACGCCTTTCAATTTTGTCATTTAATGTCAAACTTGAAAAAAATGAGCGACAACTGACTTAATTTCAACTCCCATAATTATATCACAGTATATAATAGTTCAAAATGTCTTTTGATGATTTTTATTATAATTTATACATTTATTATACCTTTTTATGATAATCTTAATTTAATCTAATGAATTACGCCTATTTTGACTCGCAGTATCTAATAACAAATAAGCTCAATCAATTACATTAATAAGCTTGCATAATTTTGACTTAATTACTTAGTATGTCAGTTTGACTTTTCTATTATAAAAATGACAGCATGTCATAGTGTTGACTTTTTATGAATTTCCATTTCTGTGCTCCAACTTTATGTCAAACATTTGAACTTTTTATGTCAGTTTTTCTTTTTAAGTGAAATATCACTTTAACAAGATGATGTATAGCACAGTTTTTAATATGTACTATTTTTAACTGACTGTGTTAACACACAAAACCTAAAATCAGCTCATTACATCAACAATCAGTGTGAGTCATTGATTTTGTGAGCTGTCCTTGATTCATGGCTGATGAAACAGACTGCACTTTCTTACAGAACGTTTAGTTTTGTGCCACCTTTAAATCAAGTATTAGAGGAGACTGGGACATATATTAAACATATCTGTTGTCTCTCTGGTTTAACATTAACATAAATGAAAAAGACTGAATGATGATTTCATCATGGCTGTTTCAATAATTATGAAATAAAAACCTAGAAACATTTTGTATTTTTTAAATCTGATAAAGACTGATAAATACAATTTAATACTCGAGATCACTCCATTTTTTTTTATTCATAAGTATTGCTATATAATATAATCCTTAAACCCACTTATTTACAAGGCTTTTATAACCAATGGTGCTAAATCCATCTTACAACATCACACAGCTTATAGTGCGACTGAGATTCACTGTGGTCTAGTTGTCACAGATTAGAACAGTACAGTAACAATGTCTCTAGTCAGGAGGGTCAACCGCTCTCAGACCCACACGAAATTTAATAAATCAATAAAAAAAGAAACAAATCACACGAAACTAAGAAAATGCAGTTAATTAACTGAAGCTCTATATCTCTTTTAGGCAGGTAATGTATATTTAGTTAGGTTCATTGCGTACACTTCAGCTTTAGGTAATGAAATTTATCACAAGCAAGCATTTTATAACACTATCTCAAGATTAAATAATAAAAAGCCATAAAATGATAAAGCAAAATACCTCAACAATAACAACTGCGTGATTTTACATTGAGCCGTATATACTACACACAGGCGTTGTACACCGACAAGCTGCGCAAATCCACGCTGATAATGAACATGTTCTGTGTTTAGTATATACGGCTCAATGTAAAATCACGCACCTGATGGCATTTAGCGCTTATTACATGACCGGCTTTACTGACAAAATGCGCAAACATATCGCCCGATCGTGATCGGAGCATCCCTAGTAATTACACTGTTAGCCCATGCCTTACATCTACCCATACCACCAAACCTGTCCCTAAAGGCGGGCGTACAAGGTGCGATTTTTTTAGGGTCGTACGAGGTCGCATGCGATTTTTTTTACAAGCACTTCCCAAACCTCACGATCATTTTTAAACATGTCAAAAAACTTTGGGAGCTGTCGGTTGAAAGCGTGACATGTGTGCAGTTGCACAAGCCGATTCATTGAGCAAACTGGAAATGACCAATCAAAAGCTAAAAAAGAAAACCACAGAAGAAAAATGAACATGGCAGCACCACGGAGACTCTTTGCCATGCCCTTCATTTTCTTTTTTTTCTCTCGCAAGCCATTGCTGCCACAAAGAAAAAGATCTCTTCCTCAGAGTCCATATTTTTGGAGTGGAGCTTTGGGAATGCCTCAGAAATCGTCAGGTTTTAAAATCTAGCCGTGTACCACTGCGTCTGTAAACGATGTCACTCGTGATGTGTGCCTGGCCATACGGTCTTCCTACTGTCTGAATTCACACCGTGTAGTGCAGCCTTAACCTTACCCGTATCCCAACAAAAGTGTTTTGCAATACAATATGAGCACAATAAGTAAATCATACTCATTTTTGAAAGGTGCAGTGTGTAGTTTTTAGCGCCATCTAGTGGTTAGAATTCAAAGTTCAAGTCCCCCGCTCACCCCGACCCTTTCGAAGCGCATTCAGAAGCTACGGAAGCTGACACAAGACAAAAATGTTGTCGTCTGTTACACCTGACAGTAGCCAATAAAGCGATGAGGAAGTCAAAGAATTATATTTAATTAATTATTCAGTAGACCAAAATGTTATCGCGAATATTATTGGAGGAACGAAGCCTACAGGGAAACATCATGTTGAAAAGTTAAAGTGAAATGCGATAGTGCATACAAAATCAGTATTTTTCAACACTGACAAGGAACAAAACGATACTTGTCTCTGCAGTTATGTCCGTTTTGCAACTAAAGCTATCAAACAACAGTTTTCACTATGATTGCTAATGTTGGACTAACTTACCGTTCCGGCAAACAAACAACTTTGGCTTTGACGAAACGCGTTTTGTAGAAGTTTGTCCATTTAGGGCTACTATAGAAACATGGCGGCACTAAATGGCGACTTGCATGTAATGGGACCCGAGGAGTATGTACATATAAATTGCTTGTTCTAAGGTTATAAAATCTTAGCGGCTTATTATGTAAAGTCTTTACACACCTGTGAAAACATAGTTTTGTATGTTATATTGCATTTCTGCCAATAAACTCATTTATTGTACATGTTAGTTAAGGCAACTTAATATGAAGCAGGGCCTAAAAAGTTATTTTACATAGTATACATATACATATTAAATACAGTATGTATATATTACAAGAATATTAAAGACTATTTCCTAATTACTTAGAAATGACTTTTGCTAAATGCTAAATAAGTAAATGTAGTAAAAAAAACATATATTTTATATAAATAAGAAGGATGACATTACTGTGGTAGAAGGGCAGTGAGGTGTAGTTGTTAACCTCTCTGTAGGCAATGAGGTTGATCTCATGTTGTCGTTGTTGTTGTTGCAGTCTGTGTTTGGTGCGACGATGATGACAAACGCAGCAGCAGCTCAGGATGAAGATGATGGCCCACACCAGCCAGAACCCTGAAGAAAAATAAACCACAAAGAAATAATACCTGCAAAATATTTAAAATATGTCTTTGTACTCTATACTGCTACGAGCCTGACTAATTCCTCTTAGACTAAAGCCACAGCTAATGCGCAAATGGTTACACTCTCTGCATAACGGGTTTTGTTTTATTTGGTTTAGTTCATCTGAGCCTCTTAAGCCTTGGTTTCATTTAAGTGAAATATAGATAGAATTTTTGGAAGTTTAACTTCATTGTCACTCCTGTATCAAGCAGTTCCATCTTTGCCATGATTGTAGGGTAAATGTGGCTGAGCTTTTATGAATTCTTGGCAAACATTGTAACCCAGTAACAAACCCAATGATGTACTTACACCAGAGTTCATAGTAGTAGCTGCAGCACTGGGACTCTCCACAACAGTGTCCCGTCTCACACACATAGCTTTTATTATTCACACCCTCACAGTGAAGAACCTGCTGGGAAAGCAAAGAATACAAGATAAATATTTTTTGGGATTCAGCCTTTATCTCTATAACAGCGAATCATAATGGAATAGTTCGCCTTAAAACTAATATTTGTTGAAAATGTGCTCTCCCTCAGGCCATTTAAGATAAATGGATGAATTTGTTTCTTCATGGGACCAGAAATTTTGTGTAATAGGACTTACTCGTCGCTGGATCCTCTGCAGTGAATAGGTTGCTGTCAACACATTATTTAAACATCTTGGATAGCAGGAGGGAAAGTACATTTTCAGTTTTGGGTTAACTATTCCTTAAACTACTGATAAACTATTCACTCTAAACACAATGCCATATAGGTGCAATATGAGTTTAAATCGGTGTGAAATAAGCTTTACATTTGTCAGATAAAACCCTAAATCAAACATTTTAACAGAAAAGTGGCTCAATGACATAAGAATATCCAGAAATAAAAAAAAAATAATAATGATAATAATTAATGAAATTAATTTAAAAAAATAATAATTCTCTACACCTTAAGTCATTTTTTTTTAATATATTTAAATGAATTATTCAAGATAGTACACTGTAATTAACATTTGAAGGGGTTTCGTTTAAAAACGCATCTTTTTCTCTCCGTTTTGGCCTTCCGTCCACACTGAGACAGCGTTTTTGTCAAGGAAAACAGAGCTTTTTGAAAACACTCTTCAAAGTGAAAAACGCTGTTTTTTTGCGTTGCAGTGTGGACTGTGAGGCTTTCGAAAACGGTGATGCATTTTACTCATATGATGCAGTCATGTGACCAATTCAACTGATGGCAAACGGCATTGTACAGCAGTTGTTTTGTTTGCTCTCAATTTTGACAGCCCTATAAAGATTAATATCTGTAAATGCTCCAAATAGCTTTTCTTCAAAGACGACGTAATGCAAGTAAATAAACGGCAGATGGGAATGATGCAGATCGAATCGTCTTACATTTCACGCATGCTCAGTACAGGAACGTAAGTGTTTTCAGTCATTTCAGCGTGGATGATCAACTCTTCACAAACAACTGAAAACAATAGTGTAGACGGGGAGCGTTTTTTAGACGAAAACGCCATTTCCAATTTATCTGGATTACTGTAGACGTAGCCTTAATCAAAGTTGTCCTAAGACAAGAATCTGTAATTTCTTGGTTTTAGAACAGATTTAATGAAAGGTTTTGATCCACTTTAAATGTTGACTACTGTATATATAGTATATGTGTATTTATATATGTATGTGTAAATAAATAAATACATATTTATAAAAAAATGGAACAAATATCCTTGCAACACATAATGGATATAAATGCACCTATATAGAAATAGATCTGGGGATAAAAGTCAGTGAACAAAGAACTGGTTTCAAAAATCCAAAAAACGTTTCATGTCAAATCCAAACAAAAAGAACAAAAGCTGCTTGAACATTTCATATTTGATAGAGTCATATTGTCAACGTTGTGCCCCACAAAAATATTTTCCTAACCTTTTGAATCAGCCTTAGTTCTCTTTCTAAAGTAAAGCCAGCTATACATTAAGCACACCCGTTGCCATTCGAGAATATAATGACTACAGCAGGATCAGAACAAAACAAGCAGAAACCTTCAAAAGGCATGTTTGTTACATTTCATCAATCAGTTAATGATTAAATAAGAAAGTTACGTGATCCAGTTCTCTACCATTCTTGTCTTCTGCTGCAGTACAGACATGATACTCCACAGTCCTTCAGCAGCCTTGTGAAAGTCCTTTTAGCACAACAGTCATGATACACAGGAGAGGAACAGGGGTGCGCACACACACACACTTCACTCAAGAGCCAGGGATTGGTCTACGGAAAATTACAGGCAGTAAAGTAATGTAAGGAGGGCTGCATTATAATGAGATGATCCCTTAAGAAAGGAGTAGACAGCTCAAAATAACACAAGGAGGTAACAAAAAAAAGACATCGTCCAGAGTCATACACTGTTTTGTCCCGTCTCTGTTAGATCCTGTAACATACCTAAACTTCTTTCACTTTTTTCCTGTTTTGTCTGCCTATAAATTAGGCTTGGGCGGTAATACGGTATTATGGTATACCGGGGTATCTAAAAATAGCAACGGTATCAGTTTCAATACTGTTATACCGTCATAAAAAAACAATGCACTTATATATTTCTTAGATAATTTATTTAAGACCTGTAAATGCGTATGTGTGGTTGTCATTACG
>JAUCNO010000626.1:9522489-9542795 GCA_032353835.1 Enteromius viviparus | reverse complement strand
ATTTGTAGTGAAGGGGAAAAGGCTTGATTGGGTGCGATTGAACAAGGGATGATTAGGAAAAGGGCCATCAGCTGTGTGATTACTCGTTTCAGCGATCCTCTCAAAATTATGTTTAAACATTCATTTATTCAATTTTAAAATAAAACTTTGATGGCAAAGCAAAGGCTATATTTTTACAATCCATTACTCCAGTCTTCAGATCCTTCAGAAAATTACTCTAGTATGATAATTTGCTGCAAAAAACAAAACAACTTTTCAATATTAAAAACAGTTTAACATTTTTAGAAACTACTATTTTTTTCCAGTATTATCAGCGTTATTTTAAAAAAGGGGTCATATGATGCAATTTCCATTTTCCCTTTTCTTTAGTGGTATTTAGCTGTGCATGTATAAGATCTGCAGAGTTTCAAAGCTCAAAGTCTCTGTCAAAAGGATTTATTTTATCCATGTATTGTCAGAAATATTGCAGAAAATAACCTTTTGCCAGAAATATTTAAAACGTTGTCAATCAAATACAGATTCTTATACATGAACAAAAGTTAAATTGGTGAGTGTGTTTGTGTTATGAGTCAATCACAATTCAATTCAGTCGATTCCTTAGTTATTCATGATGACCAAACCAAATGTTTAAACATAAATGTTTCCCAGAAATGACAACAAAGTAGCCATTGGAACCAAAAAAAATAATCGTCTTTAAAACAGCCAATGAAGTAATATCCCAAATGGTCTGTGCGGTTGAGTTATTAAATCTATTCATGAATGAAACATTGTTTGTTTTGAATATTAAGTGAATCAATTCATTTAATAATATAATTTACTTATTTCAAGTAATATACAACAAATGGTAATTCTCTCCTTAAAAAACATCCAATAAAAGATTTAAAAACTTTCATGTCATATGACAAAAATTAAAACAATTCTATAGTGCACTCTCACATTAACAGCAAGATTCCATATAGATAAAATCATCAAGTGTTCTCATGTAAAGCATAGTGACATAATATAGTGTAATATGAATGTAGCCCTGTCACCAGTCTCGTTCATGCGGTTCTCTGTACGGTATGCCGAGGTGTATGAAGACATCCTTCTCCGTCGGTGTGTGTAAAGGAGTTCCCGCCACCAGCTTCACGCCACGCTGCCGCACCACAGCACAGTTCAGCGAGTGCTCCGATAGGCTCATGTTTTTGGTCTTAGCCAGTGCCCTCATTGATCTGTTGAAGTGGGCGGAGCCAGTAAAGTACAGAAGAGCACAGGCAAATTCGGCATAGGGCACTACAATGATGTCTAAGCGCCTGTGGTGCTGTGAAGGGCCGGGAAGCCGGCAGATGCCCATGTACTTCTTCTGTTCACCATTCTCCTCATGGCTAACAAGGTCATCTGTCAGGAAACCTGGATGAGAAAATAATAGTGAACATGATCCAATAATCATTTAAAATCATGTTGGGTTTATTAAATTGTAAATTCAAATGATTCTAAATGTCTCTGTGTTATAACACCATACCACTCTGATGGAGGTGGTGTAAGACTTTGCTGAAGACACCCTTGTGCGATTCTCCATCAGGATGAGTGATGAGGACATCCACATCTCCACATGTGCTCTTGCCCCTGCGGTATGAACCACACGCCATAACCACCAGCTGTGTGTCCACACTGTGAGCTGCCTCCTTCACCTGTCACACACAAAATACTCATATTTTAGTTACGTTATTTTTTTTTATACATACACTACTTTCACATTTTTTTAATAACAAGGATGCATTCATTTGATCAAATGTAACAATGTTAAATGTCAATGTTAAAACTTTAATGCTGTTCTTTAGTCACTTGTATTATTATATTACTATTAATAAAAATGATTCCCGAAGCCTCATTCAGCTTTGCATAACCAGAATAAGTTACACTTCACAATATTAAAATAGAAAAAAGTTATTTTAATAATTTTAAAATTCTTAATTAAATTTTGATAACAGTAAATTTACAAAACCTCTTCATAGAACATTGTTATCTCAATCTTTGATTTTTGGCAAAAAATAATTACTTTTCTGTGGTCCAGGGTCACGTTTTCTATTACTATTCTATTATTTCTATTACTAGAGCTGATATGCTTAAGGTAATACGTTTACATGCCCTACATATCATTCCTGTCAAGCTAGGAAAGCACATGTTGCACTCATCTTCTTCTTCTGCCCTTTTATCTATCAGGTCTGTTCAAAGGAAAACAGTGGGATGTTCCAAGTAATAGTAAGAAAACAACTGGCTTGGGCCCAAGTCTCTGTAAGGGAGCTCAGTAGCTTCTGACTTATGAAGTGCCAGCTTTCAAGAGCTCCCACTCTTCCTATGGGACGAAAGACTCACTAACAATCTCTGTTATGTCCATCAGCTGACCAAAGAAGATTGACAGTTTTGCTGCCGCCAACACAAAATTGTTTTCGTTTTTTGATTGCTTGTCTTTTTGAAATTCAGTTTTATTATTTACTGCTGTGAAAATCAAGTAGATACATTCTTTTTCCTCACAACCGGAGGATGTTGTTATGGATAGTAAGAACAAAGAAAACCCTCTATTTTAATTGCTTGGTTATGGCTATTTTCTTTACTGCAGGCCATTTAAAAAGGGGCTGTACAAACCATTTTCTCAATGGCATTTGCTTCAGTTCTTGGCATTCGCTCAAGGAGGTCATCGTAGTGTTTTAGTCCAATCCTTAGAGTGTGATTCAGAACCGCCTTAGTGCGAATATCCTCCAATGTGCGAAATCCCTTTGATAGTAAAAGAAATCAAATCATCCATTCAAACTTGTAAAATATTATGGTTGTTGCTAAATATTACAGAGTATGTTCCACAAAGTTTAAAGCTGCTGTAAATGTTCTGCACCACTAATAACACAAAACATAATTGGGAAAAAAAAACATTTCCCATCAAAGCTTAGAATGAAAGTTTTAAAAAGGGGGAAGGAGGGAGGGAACTTGGCATAGGTTTAAACGCACTGACCCTACTGATGACTTTCACTTCTGAGTACTGAGTACTTAGTTCTGCGAAATGGGAAGCTCTACATGAACATTATTGATTGCAGCCGTTTCTATGTTTTTTTCTGATTGGATCACACTTTCAGATTTGTTTTTTTGCTATTTACAGAATCTGGGGCTGTTAGACTAAACTGTTTCTCTAAACACCTATAGGGGCAGTTTCCCGAACAAGGTTTAAGACTAGTCCAAAATTAAAATAAATGTTAGAGCTGTCTAACATGGAAAAAGCTTGCGTTGACGTACCTTAAAACACATTTGTGTCATTGTTTGGTCTTAAAATGCGCACAAATAATGCTTTTTTGTAAGACATGTTTCTAAAAACTACTTAAATATCCTAAATTAACAAAGACCTAGTCCTGGCTTAATCTAATACCAGTCTGGGAAAACCGCCCCAAAGTGTTTATCTTAATTTGGGGGCATGTTGCATTGGTTCATCATTTACCCAAATGTCATTCCAAACCTTTACAAAATAAGATATTTTGAAAGATTTTGAAGAACCCATTGATTTCCACAGTAGAAATACTATGGAAGAGAATGGGGACCATCAATTGTTTATTTATCAGCGTTCTTCAAAATATCACCCATGTTCGACATAAGAAAGATACACATGCAGGTTTAAAATGACATCAAGGTGAGTAAATATTTTACATATTCATTTTAGTTAAATTGGCCAACTTGTACCAAATTGTTCCCTTACACATCTCAATTTGTGTCCACAATATAAATTTTTTCGCCTTCTTTCAAATCACGTTGCAGTTTAATGGCACCCGACAAATAAATTTTTTTTATACAATTAATATTAATCTTTCAAATTTAACATTCAACTGCAAATCCCTGTATAATAGTCTTACTTGTTGATACCACATCTGAGTTGTCTTGGCTCCAGCGCCCCAGATGTTAGTGAACATTTCAAGAACAGGCACCTCCTCCCCAATGTGATCCAGTTTACGCAAATGCCCACTTTCCATGATCTCCATTATCTTGTCTGCCATGCGTTTACCAATGCCTGGGATCTTACATGCCTCCTATTAATATAAAAAAGAAAAAAAAGGTATATTTACTGTATTTTTTAGATTTAAAAAAATGGTAATGTCTGTTATTAAAAGTATTTATGTTTTTAATCACTGATGCATGCTTGAAACGAGTCATAATATGCAAACTGCCACGCAATGACAACCATATGTGTTCTACACCCCAAAACCTCTATGAACTCATATCTGTATCTCAACTGACCTCATATGAAGTGATGGGCTTGTGGTAGCTCTTAAGGGCGTTTATGGCTTTAGAGTAGCCCAGAGCTCTCCATTTATCGCCGGTGTGCGTATAGGCTTTGGCCAATGGCTCGAGTTTGTCAGTAATGTGCTTGTTATGGTTCTCCCCTTTAGTTGTGGATGGTTGGGAGCAGACCCACTTCCCAGACAAAACGGGATTCTCTGCCAAACTCTGAGTTGGGTTGCTTTCAGATGGGTGAACGCCACTTATCAAGGCCTCCAGATCATTCTGAGATACACCATCTTCCTCATGGTGCTCTTCCTGAACCTCTGCCGCCTGTGAGTCGCATTAAAAGTACTTCATGAGGGGAAAAAACAACGGATGGGTCTTACAGATGGAGACAATTACAGCCAATTCGACTCTTTCTTACAGTCTCTGTGAGGCTTTCTTGATTTTCAAGGATTTTCAAAGGAGCCTGTGCTGCTGCTGCTGCTACATCTGGCACAGAGCTGGCTGCAGTCTCATTTGACTCCTCAGCAAGAGCAACTGTGGCACTGAGGAGATGTTCATAAAGCATTTATTTCTACGCACTTTTGCATTGAATAAACACATACAAATGTATTCAAGAGTCAAAACAAGTGTCTAAAAATCAATGCAGTTTTACACATTTCTGAATTTCTATGGCATTGCCTGAGGTTAAGTCTCCAGTGCCTTACCTTTCAGGAGGTAAAAGGCTGTAGTCTTCAGGGTCTAGTAAACTTCTCTCACTGATGCAGGCACTCAACCAAGCGCATTTGACCAGATGAACAGCAGAGGGCAGTACTTCCACTTTCAGAAGCCTCAAAGCTCTTCCGCAATCAACTGAATCATCAACTACTATGTGTGTGCAGCTGGAAGAGAATGTGGAAAATACCTGTCCTCCATTCTGTGTGATCTGCCGATGGAATATATCACACCTGGCTTTCCCTATACCAGCTGGAACTATGTGTATTTTGGTTCCTTGGAAAACTGTACCTAAGAAAAAGCAAAGACATTTAAAATACAACCACTAATACAACACATAATGATTGATTGGAGTGCATTGTGAGGAGAAGAGGAGCAATTCTAGTGACAAATAATACTCTTTGAATTCATTTTTTAAATGAACAAACAACCTAAACCAAACCAATTTTCAATAAATAGAAAATTTTTGTAACAAAGTAAAATTAAACAGAATAGAATATTATTCTATTATTCATAATAGAATTATAAGCAAAATTATAAATAATTAGAACAATTTTAAGAAATAAATCAAGTCAAAATCATATTACATATATTTGAGAAATTTACATTTTCAAATGCGCCTCAGTCACAGAAATCAGTGTGTTGTTCACATAAATTGTTTAACTACCAGAAAGTACTGCACTTCTCAAAAGCATCATAGGCATTGATCATAGCTGCCATATGAATGTCTACACAATATCTGTATATTTCAGTATTGACAGAAAACAGAATACTATAAATCATGTTGTTTTTTTTATTTAAAAATATTGATTATAAGTGGATAGAGAACAGTACAGTGTAAAAAAGGCAGTTAATCACCCCTTTAAAAGCAACAGCCTCTTACAAGTCATCCAATGATGCATAATTAAGTGCAGAAGAAGGATCTAATTGAAAATATTGTATGGAATAAAATACTTTCAATTGCTCAAGTGTGTTTTAGAGAATAATAAACCTGTTAATGGTTCAGCGGACGTTTTCTTGAGGGGAGGCGCGTCCTTCCGCTCACTAGGCCTGGGTCTCTTTACTTTAGGGAACGCTTTCAGGATGCCATGACCCTCCATTCCGGTCAGAGGAGCTTTAAAAACAAAATAACTGCTTTCAATAGGGTTAACATAGCTTCAAAACACAAAAAACAAATAGATATACAAATGTCTTTTTAAGACTGAAGTCCTTATATGGATAACCACTGCTGTACCAGATAAAGAAGCGACTGAACAGATTGTTACATTACAACGTTTATTCAAAATTAAATATTTAAATACACAGTCATTTTATGTTGGCAATTAAGATAACTTAAAAACACTACATACGTTCCTCGTCCAGCACCTCTCCAAGAACAACTCACGAGTGTTTTTAAACAGATCAACTTCCGGGTCATAGTTCGAACTGGCACGGACTTTTTTTTTTTACTTTTACAATTATACATTATTATTTCTACTTACTTTAAATACGTTCTTGTTTGGTATTATTCTGATAATTGTATATATTTCTCTATATAAATTTGGAAAATCACGACAAATGTTGTATGAGAAATAGCGGTTGCCTTGGCAACCTCTGGCGTGGATTGTTTGAGGAAATGAACCCGCGTGAAGCATGGCTGTTCAACACTGGGCAGAAACTCTCAGGAAAGCCAAGAAAACTGCCTTAGTATCTGATGGTACGCATATGTAATGTCTATTATTTTTAGATTAGTTCGTTTATATATATATATATTTATGATGGCCCTCGTGCTAATAGTCTCGCTGATATGATTTACAAGTCGTGTATAATTGCTAAACGCTAATAGCAACGATACCTAACGTTGTTGACTAACGTACATCGTAAAATTAGCTGTTAAAAGAATTGTTTATTTGATTTAATAGTGTTCAATGTACGCAAAGTATAATCTGCAAGCCACTTGCATATGCCTTTCTTTCTCATTAGGGAAAAGGAAAGTTCATTATCTGTTTGAGGATGGCACTGAAATGGCTGAGGAGTATGACCTGGAAACAGATGAACTTGTTCGTAAGTCTTTTCTGGTTTTTAAACCAGAAAATTTAATCGCATGCAAATTCAACTTTGTATTTTGTAAATATTTCTTGCTTCTTTAGTGCGAAAGTGGAGACATAAAACCTCTTTCGGAGGCCAGGGACAGTGGACATTGGAAGTTGGTGAAACAAACCCAAACGGTGTTACCTCAGATTTAATAAAAGAGAGCAGTTCAAATGTAAGTTTTTTTTTTTTTAACTTTCTTGCATAACAGATAGTGATGTTCTTAGTCCGTTAATAATGACGTCTCTTGCTATGCACACAGCCATTGTTCATTCGTAAGGACACAAAGACCAGCTTCCAATGGAGGATCCGCAATATTTCTTACCCTGTAGAAGTTTACAGTGTGTCAGCAGACCTGACGGAAAGATGTTGTGTCATCCGAACCTCAAACAAAAAGTTAGTTATTTAAAATTGATAAACCCCACTTGTGTTGATTGGTTTGTGCATTGAGTATTTTAAAATGACTTGAGTTCGTTTGACTGGTTGAGTAGGACAAAGACATTTTTTTTAATGGGCAGTTAATAGTTTACCCAAAAATGAAAATTTGCTGAAACTGTAGTCACCATCTAAGATGTATATGAGTTTATTTCTTCATGGGAACAGATTTGGAGAAATGTATCACGATCAAATCCTCTGCGGTAAATGGGTGCCATCAGAATGAGAGTACGAACAACTGATAAAAGCATCCCAATAATATACAAGTAATGCACACGTGTGTGTCGATCTTATGAAGCAAAAAGCTGCATGTTTATTAGAAACAAATCTAAATCTGGCTAAAACATGAATCCATAATTCATAATAAAGATTAATTCAGTTAAAAAGTCATGTTGTTGTCACTGTTTACTAAACAAAGTGGTCCAAAACAGTGAGAGGACAACAGGGGATGGGCTTTTTCAATGGAGGAAGTGTTTTTGTGGTTTAAAGTTGAAATATCTTGATAATGGATTTGTTTTTTACATTAAAAGTCGTTCATGAATTGATCTTAAAACTGTAGAAATATAATAAACATATAAAATCAAAGTAGTCTAAAAAGGCAAATTTGAACAAATTTAGTTCCAATAGCCCTGCAGTAACCCTTTAGGTGGCGCTGTTGAGCTAGATGGAAGATGGATTGGCCAGTCGTGAGGAACATTCTCTCATTCTTCATCTCCTCATTTCCCAGGTACTATAAGAAGTTCAGTATTCCAGATCTCGACCGTTGCCAGCTGCCTTTGGAGAGCACAGCCTTGAGTTTCACCCACGCCAACAGCACTTTAATCATCAGCGTGAGTGAACTCTCACTGCTAGTCTCACTTAATCACTTTCTCTAAGCTCTTTCTGTAGTGTAAGTTATGTAGTCACCGTTTTTTCCACACAATGTAGAGGAACTTTCCCTTTTGCGTGGATCTGGGACCAGGTTGCCAAAGCCTAATCCTCACTAAGAGAGCAGACCAATCTGGTCTCAGATCATCAAAAGGGCAACTATGTGTCACTTTTTATTGGTTCACCTAAGTAGAAAAGGTCGGACTAAAAGTGCTCTCACCTCCGTCGTCTGCTCCAGTACTCAGCTATTTCATCCAGCAGTGGATTTTATATGAAGTTTCTCTCACTTTTGTTGTAGTACAAGAAGCCCAAGGAGATTTTAACACTGGAACAGGAGCTGCTTGGGGAACTGAAGAAACTGAAAGGGACAAGTGAAGGAGATATTGACTGTAAAACTCAGTGAACTGCCATAGATCTGGAGCTTTTGCACTATCGTATTTGTCTGGCTGTTATTCTTCACATTCGTGTAGACTTGGAGTCTATGAGTTTCTGTGGCATGTTTTTTTCTTTCAATGTAACATTTAAAATGTTATGCTGATTAATGTTCCTGCTGTTAAATTGTCATTTGAGTGTTAAATAATACATTAAAATAAAAATATAATATTACTATTATTAAATGATCATGGGAAGTTTGCTTTATTCCAGCTATTTCCACACATTAGCTAAAAAAAATTATATAAAGACTAAATTCTAAAATGGTTGCATAGGAAAGAAAAAAATAACAATAAAATGAAATAATTAGTCTTCAAAAAATACATGAAAAACACATGGAAAAGAGAAAAAATATATAAATAAAATGATGCAGTACAATCTGTGGCATGCAGCAAAATCATAAAATGGCAATTTATGCATCTAACAGTCATGTGGTTGCATTATTATTGAAATTTCATCATCAAATTTCTGTAACATGATGGTCGCTAACCTTGAGCTTCAATATTACTACAATCTCAAAATCTCTTCAAGTGCATTGTGGGAAAATTAAACATTTTCTTCTGGGTTCCTTGATTTTATAAGTATTCACCTCATGTTTACGTAGGATGTTTGGCATGCCCCACAGGGCTGTTGTTTGTGTTTCTACTGTAAATAAAATACTACAACACAAACTCTTTGTTGGTTTAAGGCAAAGACAGCAATACCATGTGAATATACTCTTTCTGACTCTGGCGATTCTTGGCTTCTAGATCTTACTCCACAGCTTCTGTGCCAAACCAAGAGACTGTATGCACAAAACAGGCACCAAACCACAAGTCATTCTCACTATTGTGTATAACAGCCTCCGAGGAGGATGTTTTCTGCCCTGGAATTCACCAGCCAGCTTTCAGAGCTTACACTGCAGTCTCTTGTTCTGGTGTTTAACATGAGCCGTGTAATATTTTAAAGTGACAAATGTGGACAATGTCACAGATTAGATATGTCTTTATAATAGTTATTTTGTTAAAACTGTATTTCAGTGGTAAAATTGTCATTTTGTGGGCAATTTTAGTCATGTCTGAACATGTCTTTGCAATGATTACAAGAAAAGGGCAACATTTAAGCAAACTAAATGATAAGAGAAATCTTGTGTATTTGATAAAAGTCATTTAACCAAGATATAATTTTAATGTAAAATAAAATATTATTGAAAATAATATTAGCCTATATATTAGGGGTGTCCAAACCTGGAGGGCCACTGTCCTTGAGTGTTGTCCCAAACTCACCTGAACCAAGTAATCAAGGCCTTCAGATTCCCTAGAAACTTCCATGCTGTGTGCTGGAGCTGGTTGTATCTTAACTCTTTATATTTGACCTCCAGGAGCAGGACTGTACACCCTTGATATATTATGAATATATTATTCTAAAAGCCTTTAATAACTGAACATAAGCTTTAACTTTAGTTTAGTTTAGCATGTATCTTTGCATCATGTAAACTGATCAAGATCAGTCTTTTGACTATAGATTCTACCTTAAATAAACCAATTTTAGTCAAAATTAATAAATGTGAAGTTCAAGGGTTTTAAAGCAGTAGACTTTAACCTACTTGATTTGTTCAACATCCTGGCACTCTTCTTGGAGCCTAAATTCTGTCATCAGTCCTCTATCTCTGTAGGTGGCAAGGACATGCCCATGATATGAGTCAAAATAATTAAAAAGGCACTGACCGTTCACCTGAATCTGGAACTTTTACAGTGTGGCAGCCTTTTATCGTAATAGCCTTGTATTGACCACAGAGAGACAGAAACCATTGTGCATCATTACACTCATGTGTTGACAAGCAGGGCTCCGGGCCAAACATCTGCACACATCATTGAAACCTTCTAGAAGCAGAGCAAGAGTCCTGGCTGTCTTCACCCCTTCTTACACTGCCCAAAGATGGTACGCTCCAGTTCACAGCAATATGAGATTCCAGATTCAACCAATACCTAATGTCCGGGGGCGACTGTTGGCCTGAGGTCTGAGAAAAATTATTTAGAAATGGCTAACGTGGAAAGAATCGAATGTCTATGGGTTAACTGCTACCGAGAGAGATTCTTATAGTTCCTCCAGTCCTTGTTTTTTTTTTCTTCTTAGAAATACCAAATTTTTGACACACTGGTTTGGACTTTTTGGCAGATGTTGACTGCTGTCTGTAGGTCATTGGGTCCTAAATGAGCGATCTGTTGCTAATGCTGTTAGCATTTGAGCTTGCTTCATTTTTTGATATTTGCATTTTTTGTCTTAAGTTTTAAGACTGGATGTCTGGTCCACATTACTGCTTACTCTGAAAAAGTAAGGCCTGCTTAGAGGAAGAGTGATCCATCACAGTTAAAGGTAAATTATGTGTAGTTAAATACAGTGCTTCAAGAATGAGTCTTTTAAACCTTTAAACTTACGGTTCCATCACCCTGAAGTCAGTAGGTTTTTTCGAATGTTTTTTTATTTAGATGCCTAATGGTTTATAACCTAAGTTTTGTGTTAAACACAAGCTCAAAACATGTTAAAAAATCCCTTCTATGATGTAAAACAGATAAGTAATACTACCCGCCTTGAAAACAGTTGTTTAAATGGGACGTTATCTGGGACATCATCACACCAGGTCATCTATTCTTACTCACTTATTTAACATTCCAACTTTTAGATTTTAAATGAAGATCAAAAGATTTGTCAGAAGCATGGTGATGAATTTGCTGTAGAAATTACAGTATTACTGGCAGCTGTTTGCCAGTAACTTACTGTAGATTTACATGTATATTATTTACTAGCAACAGTTTGTTCAAAGTTAATTGAGCATTAAACATTAACAAGTCTTTACCTTTACCCAATAAAATAACAGCCTCATGCAAAGCATTCTGGGAACGGGTTGGGAAAAGGTTAATACTTCTGGCATTTAAATTTTCTGTTTCATGGTTTCGAAAGATATTTAATTTTAAAAGGCAGACACATTTGTTTAAAATCAGCAGATCAGATTGGATCTTACTACCGTAGCTCTAGAAATTGTTTTCCAGTGAGTATGCGTCAGACTGACTGCTATTGACTACACAACTTTTGCAATGATTTTCAGAGAAGTCAAGTCTCATTGCTGCACGTCCAAGCCGGTCCCACGACCCCTGCATCACTTAGCAATGAGGTGTATGCTTCTGACCAAAAAGATAGATAATAAAGGATACACAAAATAGAAATAACAATAAATATTGACTTTGAGGGGACATTTTTTGGTCTTACAAATCAGACAGAATGAATGTAGAGTTTTGTGTGGGTTAGGGTATGAGGATATACAGTTTATACAGTTCTAAAGGTATAGGATTAGCAATGCTGTACTATTTTTGACAGTTTCATCCCTTATGACCAATATTCAGAAACTAAAATCATTCTAAAATACAAATTTTAGAATTTCATGAATGATGCTGGCTTAGTGTTAACCATGCATTTTTTTGGCACGAACAGAACAAAGCACCAATTTTTAAGAGTTTTAGTAGGTCAATCAAACGCTTTTCTAGACGCTTTTCCACCGAAACATGGCCATGCACGTGAAAACGGTCCAAGGGCCAACTGACAAATCAGAAGTCCTGGGAAAAAGGCGACAGGGGAAGAGTTTAGAGCTGTGATTTTTGTTTAGTGTCTCTTCTTCCTTTTCTCCCTCCCCATCCCGAGGCCTCAATGGTCATGCTCAACTGCCTCAACAGAGAGACACTCTTTTTTGGCCCTTTTCATTCGTCTGTGCCCCTCTTTGCCTCTTCCCAGCCATTTGCCCTCTTTCAGCCCCTCTCGCCCACATCTCAACCCATAACACCCCCCGAACGTTTTCTCTTCCCCCGAGTCGCTCTTGGTTTCTCTCTTTCGCCCGCCCTCACCCCCTCTGTGTGACTGGGCTTCCTTTTTTGATTGCTGACCCCTCCTTGTGTTATTATTCAGGTCCACCATTGTATGACATGTTTCTTTTCTACGGCGCCCACAAAGGGAGCATTTGATCAGAGGGTTACGGTGCGCGGGTCGCAGAAATGCAACTACACGGTGGTAACCTTTGTTTGGGACGGCAATGGTGGGTTGACCTCATCTCTTCTAAAGCGAAAGGCCTGAGCTATTCAAAGGCCCAGTCTCACTTGCTGAGCACATTCAATCGAGACCGGCCTGTCACAGATATTGCTTCACAGTTATCTGAGGCTCAGGCCTCTTTTTCTGGGAGTTCGACTGCTGGGCCAAAAACATAACAACAGCTATACGGTCCTGGAAGTATACCTCTTGAATAGACCCGATCATGCCCTTGAGGTTTCTCTCAGGCTGCTGTTGTTGTCAACTGAATAAGCCTGACTCTGAAAGAAACTGGCTCCCAATTTGGCCGACTTGTTCCTAGAGGCCTTCGACTTTAACCCACACTTGTCGTGCTCGTGTTCTCGATGCGCCCACACACATACAGCGTGATCTATGAGGGAGTGAGAATTCGACCTGTCAGCTAATGATCGCTAGCTCCTTCAAAGCAAATTCGGCGTAGAGGCGCATCTCAAAGGAGTTGAATCAATCACGGTCCGAATTTAAAGTTCCCACAAAAGGCGTCAGGGAGTCAATGAATCACACGTCCCGAGACCATGTTAAATCAATACTTTTACATGAATTTAATACAGGCTCTAAAATAAATATTTTCATTTTGAAGTATCTTACAATCTTCCGATAAAAATATATAGTCATGTACAAACAATAAAGATGCTTTTTGATTATACACATCATGGAATCGCTGCGAGTCTGCATATGCTTGGGATCATCAGTAGGTAGCTGCCATGTTCCCTGTCAGAATAAAGTCTGCAAAATTTGTACAACAGCTTGTGACCGGGGCAGAAATCCTTACAGGGATAGCTTTAAAGGTAATATGTACATCTAAGCTATGATACACGTTTAAAGTCACCATACATTTGCCAGTTGATTAAACATAATTATTTTGTATTTATGTATTCATTTTAAGTTTTCTAAAATGTTATGTTTATGTTAAATGAGGCATGTTTAGTGAAATTCAAATATTTGCATTAATTTCAAGAAGATTTCTGAATATTGAATAAATGCAAGTGTCAATATCTTTTTGACATATTAAGGTTTTTAGTGGATTTTTTAGTCACTCCATTACCAAAAATGTAGATATTTAAGCCATATTTTTATGAATTTTAAACGTATTTTGAATATAAATTATGAAAATGATGTCTGAACAAACCCTTCTGTAAAAACTTATATAGACAGGAATACAAGTACAAGGTTTGGTGTATGAAAGCAGAGAAAAACTCTTTTTCTTTTAAGATATGCACTGTAATTGATATCTGAATGCGCAAATGAATCAACTATAATAAAATGTAAAATTAAAAAAAAAAAGTACTACTAGTCTGAAATTATGGAAGCAAAACAGCCCAAAATCTAAAAAAAAACAACACAATGGTTTTGGCTGTAGTGTCTTAAAGGTTCTGACCACGTGACAAGCTGTTGTACCCCTAAAAAACAGAACTTTTGCACATTATTCTGAAAGTGTTTTGTGTCTTGTTTTGCTTCATTCCCAGAGATGTGTTGCTCATTATTGCAAGGCTTTCAGTGTCCTCTATTCAGTCAACAGTTAAGTAATTGTCCCAGAACAAATTGTTTGTTCTTAGTACTGCGATCTCCTTCATTTTTACACAACACCAGTTCAGTGTGATGTCCAGTAACTCTGGACGCACACAGATTAGATAAACTGGAATTAAGAATTAAGCACTCCGATGTAAGATAAGATTCTGTCCTCAATTCACGTTAGTGCGCTGATGGTGCTTAGTCCTCTTGTTGGGGGGATATGGGATTAAATCAAACGGCTTCTTTTCTGTTAACAGGTGTCCTCGAGGAAGACGTTTCATGAAATGGGCCTCTCGCTGATGCTGCTGGGTCTGCGTGGCTTTCCTGGGTCGACCCTTGCGTGTAAAAGCCATGTACCAGCCTTTGTACTTGGCGTTCTGCAAAGCCGTGTAGTTATTTTCCAGAACAATCTCGGTGAATATGCAGTCCCTTCCACGGCCCTTCCTCTGGCAACAAAAAGAGACAGACAGCGGAGGACTGAAATGACAAACTCGGAAATCTGCTGTTCAAGCCCGAGAGATTTATGAGGCTCAATTTTGTTCTCAGGGCATGATGGGTTTACCTGTGACATCATTAGTGCAGTTCGAACCAATTTAGATGTCTGTATTTCTCAAAGTATGATTTCAACAACATCTTTCTGCAGAATAATTAAACATAAACACAGCAGATGTTTAATTACTTCAACTCACCCGTCCAATAAGCTTGCCTCTCTTGTTCATGCAAATGTAGTATCCCGTTTTTGCTCCTTTGATACGAACCCGGCTTCCAAACGTGTCGGTTTCCACGACAAGATTAGCTGGAATTGATAAACCATATAATAGTCTATTTCTTTTCAGTTTCAGGTGATATATATACCAAAGAATGATGCTTTTGGTTGGATATCGAGGAGTTTTGAGATTTGTAATGTAGTCTGGATTGAAATGTCAGTGTAAAAAAGCCAATATTTATGTGTAAATGTGTGTGTGTTAGGCTGAGACTACAAAGAGTAAGAGTAAGTAAGAAACCGATGACGCTGACCTCACCTCTCTTCATAAACTGACTCATACGTTGAGTTGTAAAGCTATGAAAATTCCTCATAAAATGACCCTCCAAAAAAGTGGGCAAAGTGGATGGACTGCACGGGTGGAAAGATGGCTAGACAAGCAGAAATACTTCGGTGACAGGAATTCGTTCCCAGCTGACGGGATTCTAACCACTGTTTTGTTTGGAGAAGAAGTGCCACAGCTCACTTAAAACAGGTGCCTCACTGTATAGCTTTGAAATTACATTGAGTTCGAATGAAAACAAGATTGGCTTTTCATTGCTTGTTTGCAGCGTCAGTGCACACTATGAATCATATGTCAACCGTCCATTTAGCAAAGAAAAAATTACACGTAATCTTGAAACGAATAGCTCTCGACAAGTGATTAAAACTTCAGATCATCATCTCGCCTCACACATAATATAGGAACATTTGTAATAAACATATTTGTTTTGGCAGAGATGAAAGAGGAAAACTAGAGATGTTAGAAAAGGTTAGAAAATTGCATGTCATATTTCTGTCCTACAACTCTTTATTATATGGAGAACTATTCAGGAAATGTTAAGACGGCCGAGGTAAGATGAGTACTGATGTGTTTTCCAGAACCAAAACGGGTTTCTCTTGAGATTCCCAAACTCAACAACATAGAATCCATTTCAAACTATGCAGGTTACTTTTTGGCAATGACGTTTACTGGATATTCTGAAGTACTACCTTTAAGTAACCTTTAAGTTTTGTCCTGTTGTTTCAAGCTGACAAAGTAAAATAATGCAGAAAAGTGACTTGCCATGAATATCACCATCCTCGCCATTAGCGTTGACCCTCTTATTGCCCAGGACTTGTACATGTTTACCACTCGTCCGGCTATAGAGCTGATAAGTTCTTGTTAATCTCCGGCTCATCCTGTCTGACAGACGACTCTGCTCTGTTACATGGTGCTTAAAATTAGGTACAGAGATGGACTGCATCGTTATCTATAAAAAAAAAAAAATTGACAGAAGAACATGCAGATTTTGTGGTGATAAATATTTAAGAACAATTTTTAGGGACAATAAAGGTGACACTGTTTCTCGTCAGATTCAAATCCTTCTTTTTGTAGTCATGGTTGGCACTCTGAGGACAAGTGCCCCAGCCGTGCTCTGAATGACATGCCAATGAGGGGTCGACCAACACTGATCTTTCAACCTGTCTCTTTGGGAACGTTCTCATAACGATTTTCTTTTGTAAGTCAGCTATGCGCCATGCCCACATGTTAGAGCCATTACCTTTAAAGCGAGAGGTTTACATCTTTTCAAGATGTTTGACAATTTGCCAATGACTCTATTAATAATGAGTTGTTTGCACGGTTATAACACATTTACTGCACACATATAACATCACAAGATTAACGTGAGTGAAAGTTTTATCGCTTTCAGTTTGGACTGGAAACTACTCGAATGGGAAGACTTTAGTTTTGTTTTGCCTTAATTGCACTATTCCTATATTTCTTTACAGAATTTTATAAATGTATAAATTACTCATAAATTGTAATTATCAGATTTTAAAAAAGTGTTGGCTTTTACAACCTGAATCAGGTGGGATAGAAATGAACACTTTTTCATACACTGAAAAGTCCTCCTTCTCTGGTCAGACATAATATTTATATTTTTTAAACATTGTACAGCCTGCTTGTTTAGATGAAATCAGTTCTGTATAACACCCAAACTATCACTAAATCTAAACATTTTATTTTATTTTTTCTCTTTTTGTACAGAGACATTTATACAGTCTTTATACAGTAATCATACAGTCTTCTGAGTGGGTCGGTTGTCATGTATGATGGTGATTTCAATCCCTAATCTCATTTCTAATTGGTTAAAGCAATATCAACCTAGCCTATTACACATAACATAGTCCTATCAGTTGACCTATTAGCTTGTGATGCTTGTTTGCAAAGACAAAATGCAAAAGACTTACCTGAGTGTAAAAACACAAAGTCATGAATTGGAGTAATCTGAAAAAATAATAAAATAAAATAAAAAGTTATTTACGGAATTATTTTTTTAACTCTTCAGCATAAGTCCAGCCTGTAATAAAGGTACTTACAGGTAACCTAACCTCGATGATTTCAGCCTCATTGTGAGATTTCCAAGCCCTGTCTGATTATTTTCCGAAATACTAAGTTCTTCATTAATTCCTTTGTGCGTGTATATTATTATGTGAAGATGCTCGGTCCATCGGACGTGTAGTAAAAATAACAATAAACTGAGTGACAGGATACTGGTATCGACAGTGATTTATTCATCCACCGAGTCCATGTCAAATTAATCCGTCACGTAGGCTATCTTTTATTCCTTAGAGTTCAAGCACCTTACAGGCGACACTGTTCTCACAAACATAATTCACGATCGATGTCCGGTTACAGCGAAGATACGAAAAATAAAACATTCTTCAGAGAAAATCAAAGACAGCATCCAGCAGCGTGCGCACACCCGTCTTGAGACTTTGCATTATGTTTCCTCACGGTATCTCCAGCACTGATGGAAATGTCACTGGAAGAGTCTGAAGTCACATGTAGGTTGATGAACTGTGAGGTTTCCCTGGCGAGAGGCTAAGAGCAGAAGCCTCACTGTGTCTCTCTCCACTTTCAAACTACCAATGTCAAACCCACTCTTCACGTGCAGGCTGACTCCCGTTACCTCCACAGAAGCGCCATCCCACCCCTCAACATTTCAACTGCTTCACTGAAGGAGAAAGACATTTCGTTAAACCTGAACAGTACTAAAAAAGGTTTATAAAGTAAAAGATACACTTACAAAACTGGCTGAATTAAACCCCCTTTTTCGGTCACAATGGTAATCACAATAAAACAACGGTTGGTTGAAGGTTGAAAATAAATCTGTCATGCTTTTTGTAACTCTAAGAATGAAAATACATTTTGTTATCTGTGTGGTTTTTTTGTTGTTGTTTTTTGTTTGTTTTCATATTTGCTGTCACACACACGCATGATTAATAATATGTGTAATTATCAATATGATGGAAATTTTGACCAATTTAATCCAACAGAACTTCAACTTCAAATAGTTTGAAAAAAAAACTGATGAACTTTAAGACACATTTTGCGATATTTAAACATGTAAATAGTCTATTATTATAAAGTTTGCTTTGTCACATGGGCCTAAACGTTATGAAATAAAAATAAAAGCCCAGTTTAATGATGTATTCACAATAACAACTGTAGTAAATAAACGTGTTAAATGAAATAGAGTAAAACTTTTCCCTTCAGAAATAAGTTCCAGTTTCAGTTCTAGCAAAAATAAAACATAGCCTATTTTTCTTTTTTGAAACCTTATTAGAAAAGACAAATCATTTTTGTTGAGCTATCCAATAAATAATACTCATTTACCCCATAAAAGAGTATTATTGAAAATATGGTAAACAACACCTAGACAGATATGGTAATAATCTTTAAATTTAAAATGTATTTTTTTTTTTTTTTTGGCAATAGTTAATGTTACCTGCATAACATTTTGAAATCAAGCACTGTTTTAAGTTCAGAGCTCAACCAGCCCAAACCAAAGAAATATATATCCCAACCCATAATAGGAATCTTTGTTTAAAAAAAAATAAAAAATCTCGACAAGGAAAAAGGGAACATTGCAAATTTTCTGATATCCACACCAGAGCATATAAAGCTGCATTAAGCTATTCCCAGGCTGCCTGTAAGAGTTTGCCTCTCTGTGCCTTTGTGGTGACCCCAGTTTTATTTTTATTTTTTCATTCACACACACTGCATGTGTAAGTAATACACTCCACAAGAGTTCTTTACATATAATAATGGATAGAAATGTGCTGTCAAATACTCCTAACAGCTTAGTTACATTAGATCAACCAGAAAACTGCATCTGTCCAGATACATGTATTAAGTGTAACGTATATTTGTGCTTGATAATGTAACATTTCATCTCATAATTTAGACTGTATGCAATATAATCAGCAATATAATCACCAATTCTGATCAGTCACAAAGCTGTAACTGAAATCCATAGGTGTATCTCAATTGCATATTGAGATGTCTTCATCTGCTAGTAGGATTATTGTCTTCACATTCTCTACTCTAGCCTTCAATATGCTGTAATGACCACAACACGGATCACTGCAAGTACCACCAATCTCAAACTGAGACTATAATTCCCATGCATGACTCAAAACCCCACAAAAAGCACCATTTTCACACCTTTGAGCACACATAGGAGCGACAAACCAGCTGCTAAGCAGCATAGAAAAAGTCATTATCGGTATTGGTTTAATTCCATCCCGTAAATCACTCATATCAGTCTGTGTGCTGGCTAAGAGGGTGAGAACGTACCTGATTGATTAGATCCAGAGGGAGAGGGCCACGGGTGATTTTGCCACCTGGAATGATTCAGTGCACTAGTTAGTCAGGTCCTCTCTCAGATATTACACTGAATTTGTGTGTTAGAAACATTTGCAAAGGTCGTGTCTCGGAATTTAATGTGTTTCTGCAATAAAAATATGTTGAGGTCAGGAGCACTGACAATGCTCATTTGAGAAACGTATGGAGCAGTTCTTTGGTGTAGATTTACTAACATCATTTAACAAATTTAAATTACTCAAAACATTTCACAAGAAGAAACATTGGCTCACTACAGTGACTATATAATGAGCATTCGGCATGATTAGCAGAAATTTGACTTTGTTTTATAGATAAACTATCCTTATGTTTTGACAAGACTTGGAACATGCTATGTGTTATGACAGTCTGGGCCCGCCCATACTTCCTGTGATGCTAAATTCAATTTCGTAAGCAAAGTCAGTCTGGCAAAGCATGCGCATACGTCATTGGAATGAGTGGTCTGATTGGTTGTAGATTCATCCAGTAGTATACAGAGGCATCTGATGGACGCAGGTTAAGCCCGCC
>JAUCNO010000626.1:9496528-9508612 GCA_032353835.1 Enteromius viviparus | reverse complement strand
CGACGGATGTCGATGACGTAGCATCCTCGAAATTCTGGCTTCCGAGGATCCTTCCTTGACATTGAGAAACACCCTGAATGTCTTTGCTCAATACACACACTACATATTTATAAAGTCAGTCACATGACACGGCAAAAAAGTTGTTGCACTTTTTATTACATAAAACATGTCGTCTTGTTGTTAAACAATATCTTTCAGCACATTGCTTTCTCAGATATTTGATTTGCTTTACCATAGTTTGGTTATCATTATTTTGATAACATGTTTATTTAATAAGTTAAATGTTAATTTACTACTATTATGCGTACCCCATAAAGCCAAATACAATTTATTTCTGGAATAAAACTACTAATGTAGCCAAGAATAAATAAGGGAGATGTAGCCTTATATAAATAAGGGAGACAACTGTATAAACAATATGGCTTAAGGAAAATACAATCCATTGAGATCGGCTACTATATAGCTTTCATAAAACTACTGAAGGGACAGTTCACCAAACTTCAACAACATCTTTATCAACAACAACAAAAACAACAACAATAATACTTTTAGCAATGTTATAAATGACAGGCCATAGATTTCAACAGGTAGGAGGAATATAAATCCTCTTTCTTTGTATAAACCATATAAGAAGCACTTGACAAGATCTTTGGTTTTTGGTGATGTAACTCATGCATTCTTGAAGTGATTTCCAGAACAGGAACAATTTGCCTGCAATGCAACCTGACATTTTTATAATAAAAAAGACTATTATTTTCCATAAAAGTACAATATTGTTCAAATATTTGGAGTCAGTGAGGGTTTTAGTTAATTGTTTTTAAATAAATTCAGCCGGGATGGATTGAATTGATCAAAAGTTCAGTTCAGACAAAAAATATCTATTTCAAATAAATGCTGTTTATTTGAACATTCTAATCATTTAAAAAAAGAATCTATTGAGCAGCAAATCAGCATATTAGAATGATTTCTGTAAGAGTTATGCAGCTGAAAATTCATCTTTTTACCCTAAATTACATTTTATAACGGGTTAAAATAGAAAACAGTATTTAACATTATTATTGTTTTTACTGTATTTTAGGTCAATTTAATACAGCCTTTGGTCAGCAGAAGACCAAAAACATAACAAAATCTTACCAACCCCAAATTTCTGAACTGTACTGTAGTCCATGACATGTGCTCGATATTCTGAGCCTTTTGAAGGCGTACAAAAGCTTTGTTTGATTGACAAACCAAAACCGAAGCTCAAATTTTAATGTGTTGCAATCTGTCTTGAAAAAAATGCAATTAATGACATTATAAAATCAATAGGAGAGTTTTGATATTCAAATATGGCATCTATTGTACAGATATGATATTTGGATACTAGTCAAGCAAAAACATGAGATGTTGTTTATTTCCCACCAGTGCAGTGTAGTCTGTTCATCACACAAACTATTGCATGACTTCATTAGACTTGTCATAGCGGTTACTTTCTTTTGTAAGTGATTTAATAACAAGATAATTCATGAAAACGTCCCATCTTCGCAGTGCACGGAAGAGTGGTTTATAGCACCAGAACACAGCATACAAGCAATACTGCCCACTATTTCTCTGTCCTATCGATTTTGTCCACATCTTCAGGTACCAGTGCACCGTACCCATTCATTTTTTTGAGGCCGAGTTGGTCAGTGATAGCCAGCGGCATGTTTTCAATATCACAAGCATTTCTCGAAGCGAACATTTGACTGATCTCAACGAATGTTTTGTTCTTCGTTTCTGGGATGATGAAGAAAACATAGGCTGCCACCCCCACACAAACAACACAGAACACCAGATAACAGAACGCACCAGCTGACATCTGGAAAATCAACCAGAATCTGACATTAAAAGTCCAGTTTAATGTGAACATAAACAATTAGTGTGATGACAATATCGTTACTGTTTTTGTAATACTTTGGACATTTCATACATGTCTGTCTTCTATATATTTACTTGAACTAGCAACATGGATTGACAAAATCAGACTTACCTGAAGGAATGGGAAGACAAATCCCACAGTGAAGTTTGATATCCAGTTCAGAAATCCTCCTACAATATAGGCAGAAGGTCGATGGGACTGTTTAAAGAGTTCTCCTGTCATCAGAAATGGGACACCAGCTGTACAGGAACAAATATATAACAGCATTAAAGACTTTTTTTTAATTCATTCATCAAATCAACAGTGCTATATGATAAGTTATGTAGCATGTAGGCATTTTTTCTCCACTATAAAAAAACTCTTCACCAGCAGGTGGCACTACTCTATCAAATAAAATGCTTTATGGCTTTTTTAAATATGAGTAATTTTGTGACTTATGTCACATGTGACTTATTTAGACCATTATAAGTATAAAGGGCAGCCTTTAAGAGTTTAATTTAGATAAAGGCAAGTTCAGTGAGACCCTCACCAGGCCCAATGCAGAATCCTGCGATGATTCCAACCACACAGGCCACACTGACATACCGCATAAAGGGTACGTGAGCCTAAAACAGACAAAACAACCACAGATCAATCCAGTTATCCAAACGCCTACTGCCACCTTTTGAATGCTATAATCAAAACATTTACACACATAAATGAAAGATGAGTCTTGTATATACAGCTCACCATGGAAATAATGAGAATACAGAAACGTTTATGACCAGAATTATCTTCTGCTCACCAAGCCTGCATTTATTTAAATTATTCATGTGACCAAAGAAAATATTCAGCGTCACATGATCCTTCATAAATCGTTTTAACATGTTGTTGTTTTTTTTATTATTTATTATTATTATCATTATTTATTAATATTTAAACAGTTGCTTTCATTTTTTTCTGTATTGTTTGATGAATAGAAAGATCCAAAGATGAGCATTTATCTGAAAAAAAAAGCTTATGTGACATTATACACTATATATACACACAATAGTATGAATAAACACTATATATACGCTTTATAGAGATAATAATAATAAAAGGAATAATTTTTTGAGCTGCAAAACAGAATATTAGAATGACTTCTGAAGGATCACGTGACTGGAGTATTAAGTAATTAAAGAAAATAAGTATATTTAAAGGAATAAATAATATTTTCAGTTAGAAAGCAGTTATTTTAAATAGTAAAAATCTATCACAAAATCACTGTTTTTGCTGTATTTTAGTTCAAATTAATGCAGAAGAGAGGGACTTGCTGTTCAAAACTTTTGGCTGGTAAGATATACCTTTAAGATATAATTAGCTATGGTAATAACCAATTATTACTCAAGGGACAATACTGTTCTTAAAGTTATTAAGATTGAGAAAATATGTTCAAAATAAGCATGTAAATATGTGTTCTTATTTACCTGTAACAGCAGAGAGAAAGTGATTCCAGCGCAGCACACACCCATAAAGCTGAAGCCACCAATCATCAGAGGCCTCCTACCCACACGCTCAATGGTAAAGCACTGGACAACATCCAGAGAATTAAAAGATTGCCTATATTTGACATTCTAGAGCATTTTACTCAGCATAGACTCTGCAGGCATATTGTGAGTTTACAGTATGCAGTATGCTACAGAATAAGTGTATGCACACAGTCAATGAAACATGGTTTACCAGTATTTATGGTATGCCTTTGTTGGCATTGTGTCATTGTGTTCTCACCCCTACGAGTCCAGCGATGACCTCTATGGCTCCAGTGGCCACAGTCGTGTACTGAATCTGATGAGCAGCGATACCCGCATTCTCGAAGATGGAATTGGTGTAGAACCAAATCTAGAGATTGAAACCAGTTTATTATCTCAAATAACGTTATAGCCATTTAATGTTCATCATAACCAGTTTTCACATCTAAAAACACACACACCGCATCGATTCCAGACAGCTGCATCCCGGCATTGACAACAAGGACTGTAACAAGCTGCCAGCGAACAGACGGATCCCTGATGAGCTGCATTACTGAGAGAGTCTGTACTGAGGACAAAGAGCGCTGCTCTTCCTGCATCTCCTCCACCTCAGCTTGGATGTTACTTTTGGGACGGTACCACTTCAGTGCTGCAAAGAGGAATCAGAATCTGAACATCATTATTCGAATTTTAGCAGCTCACTCCAAAACAGCAGAGAATCAAAAAAAGCTGAATACTGTACAATTTTTTAATACTGTTTTAATTTGAAATATATTTGAAATCATTAATAATCTTTTATTTATTGCTTTAATGCACATTTATTTTGACTAACATGTTATAGTGACATGAAGTAGCCTTCTTGATTATAATTTTACAATTAGTGTAATTCAATATTACATTTACAGTTAGTATTTAAACTGAAATTTCATTTCCACAAAAGTGTTATTACAAATATATTTAAATACATGACTTTCGTTTTAACAGAAATGCCATAAATGCTTGTCCAGAAAATTTAGCAGTGTACTTTAACCATTTTTTAATAAGAGGTAAATAACGGTGATTCTGACATTACATATAAAATGCATGCAAAGCACAGATCAAGCTAACTGCATCTTATATGAATACAATTATATTTAAATCATACAAATATTTAATGATTCTATATGGTCATGATTTATTATTTCTACTGCTCTCCTCTAATCCTGCCTCACATTCTTTGCTGCAGTCAGTGAGTTCTCCTGGTAGCTGCTGTATGAGCGATGGGACTTTGTAGTGTCGGCTTCTGAAGCCTGAGATCACAGTATGAACAATAACAGCTTATGAGAGTCTGCAGGTCTGGCCACTAATCCCTCCAACACAATTCAACATTCAGAACATTTTCTTTCATTCATAGAAGATTTTAACTGGCAGAAACACTTTTTTTATATATATGTACATAATTATGTATTTTACATAATCGTAATTTAAAATTTTATTTGAATCGTAATTTAATCATACTTAAAGTCTGCTAAATTGGAACAACTAATTTTATACTTAATGTACTTTAATTGTGCAGAAGTAATGCTGAAGTCCAACTAGTGTTAATGTGGAACTATTGCAAGTATGCATCAATCACACTTTAAATATTTGGCATTTAAAGACTCATTGTCCTCATCATTATTGACATGAAAGCATATTTTAGGCTTAATATTAAGTAATGTGCATTGTGCACAAGGAGTACTCAAAATAAAGTTTATTAACATGTCTATGTCTGGAAGTCTTGAGCAATATGTCAGTAATAGATTTGGTCCCAAGTACTATGTACTTACATTTAAATTTTCATACAGTGCACTTATTGTGTAAATACATGTTTTTACATTGTACTTATACGTCTTTAAAAATACCTATTTGTAGTTACATCTGAAATTATTTTCTGTAATTATGTCCCTTACACTTTATCCCACCCTTAAACCTACCCATTTTAAACATTATATATATATATATATATTTATTTTTCCTATGGTTTATGCACCAGATAATTTTACATAGAATTACAATGAATGATAAAAGGCTTTTAAAGAAACAGAATCACCATAACAGTATAGTAGTCCATACATTGGTCCATGCAATTTATACAAGCGGTATATAAGTCTTCTGAAGCTATGTAATTGCTCTGTGTGAAGCAAAATGTTGCTTGATTTGAATTTCCTGATCATCTTTAGGGTACCACTTAATGAAGGCTGTAATATGGAGTTGGAACAGCATGATGGTTAATAAAATCGTTATTTTGGGGTGAATATAAGTCTCTACCTGTAATAGTGGCATGAATGTTACGCTTTTCCATCAACAGATATCTTGGACTCTCTGGGAACCATGGCAACAGCATGAGCTGTATAAATGTAGGCACCACAACCAGAGAGAGGAACAGAGGCCAATGCTCTTCCTGCGTGGAACAACCAAATGATAATGATAAGACTTAACAAGATTGGAAGTAAAGCAGTAACTGAACATGCTGCTAAAATAAAAGTTGCACAGTTACCTGTGATATTCATCACAGAGAGAAACAACCTCATGTTATAAAATAATATGGAAAGGAACCACCTTGCCCAAGAGTTCATGGAGTCCCAGAATCTGAGCGATAAACACTCCTATGCAGATAAAGATGCTGGGCACGAGTCCTAGGAAGCCCCGTAGATTCTTTGGAGCAATTTCTCCCAGATACATTGGCACTACGCTGAGAACAATCCCTGTAGAAGCACAACAGAGAAGCGCATTTCAGTACAGCAGTTTGAGAAAATTAAAAGTAGACATATTTCTATATATTGACTAAAACTGTTAAATGTATCCAACTGTTCATAAAAAATCTTTTTTTTTAAATGTTATGTCCCACAGAAAAACAAAATTATTATGGAAATTACATTATGAGTCATTTTTGCCATTTAATTAACCCAATAACCTGAGTGTATCCCTATAATGAAGCGCCCAATGATGATCATCTCTGGAGATCCACATAATCGGCTGAAGCCCATCAGCACTCCGGCGATAAACACCAGAACTGTGCTGTGTACCAGTGTCCCTCTTCTACAAATCAGAAAGACGCACAAAGCACTTCAATAGCTATTGAACTTTGGCCAGATGATACAAAGAGTCAACATTTCAGGAACCATTCCTATTAAGTTTATTAAAGGAGAATAAGCTGCATACTGTACCTCCCAAATCTGGTAACCTGTATTCCCACTGTGAGAGAGCCCACCAGGCCTCCAATGGCGAATATAGACACAGTGACTGAATAAATAAGTGTGAGAGTCTCTTTATCCACCCCTGATCCATACCGCCTCACAATGGTTTGGTTATAAAAGTCCTTTATGTACTGTTTGAAGAACAAATGGACATTAACAGTCATGCTTAAACAGTTATATGTTAGGCAGCAACATGAAAATCAATTCTCTAAAGATTTTAAACTGACTTAAATCACAAGTCCTAAATCATCTGGTTATGCGAGGCTATCTTGTTTGTGGTTTCACCCACCTCTGCAGGAGAATTAACAACAGCCAGGTTATAACCATACAGCATAGAGCTCCCAAAGGAAGAGAGGAACGCTACCGCCAATAGGGAAGAGGTTAGATGCTGGAGAAACAAGTGTCAAGAAGCCGTTTAAAATAACATACATCCTTGCTTTTGGATTTAAACTTTTTATAAGACAAGCGGCACATTACATTGATTATAACATAAAGCTGATTTTATAAGGAAGCTGTTTTGGCTTAAGAACTATATGGATACAAACAATCTTTTCTTTATTTATAAATCAGTTTATAAGCAGCTTTGGGTGTTCAACACTAGTTATATAGGCACAGGGACATCGGGTAACTGTGTGCATAGGTCCCAGAGGTTTACAGGGGCCAACAAAGATGTCCTTGGGGCAGGCCAGGGTGAGATCGAATACAAATATGTGCAAAGGACCCAGAATCCCTAGCAATGCCACTGTTTGGATAGAATGAGTAGATTATTATATTGAGGATTAAATCTTTGCTTCAATACACACTGAAATCAAAAAGCACAATCACACTTTAAACACAAATGTTATATTGTTTATAAACCGTAAACCGAGTCTGAAGTAGACTCTGGCACTGAGCCACTCAGCATGTGACTGCATTAGTGTGCAAGTGAACCACGACTAGATCTGGCATGAGTGTTCACTGCCCAGGCAAACTTAGTTACAGTAATTACCCTGCACATGTACAAAATCAGTATCATCACCTGCCAAATGTGGGAAAGCAGTGAAATAAAATCAACTCTCAGTTAGGAAGAAGTGGAAAACTCAAAGTACAAAGGGAGAGATTATCACTTGTGAATTAGTCGTGTGGAAAAAGAGCAAAAATGATAATGAACGGTAATTCCTTCGTTATGTTTTACAAACCATTTTAACTTTGTTAAATTGTACAATGAATTAATAATGCATGGAGATTATTCTATTCTATATTCTCAAACATGTTATTTTGAGAGCTACTTTTTTTTTTTAAATAAATCAGTAAAATTATAGTAAAAACTTGAGCTTAAAAAATTACTCAAAATGTTCTGGGTGGGACTACAATAAGAGAACACAGGGCTCTCAGAAAGAAAGCTTTCTCTGCAACAGGCACAAGATGTTCACGAGATGCAGTAAAAAAAAAGTTAAAAATAATTTTGTTTCGTTATATAAAGAAATTACGCCATAATGTGGAAACTTTTCAAGACTGGCCTACAAAGAGCTCAGGATCGGTGACATTGTCATTGTACTGTCGTTTAAAATGTGATAACATCATTCGCTGTCAATGACAGCCGTCAATGACACTACAGCTTGAAGAAGCAAGAAAAGGCATCATTTTTTTAATGTTTGTTTGCTGAAATGAACATGCCTTTGAACATATTAGTATCATAATTTAATTCATAGAAGCTGTAATAAACATGTGGAGAAAAAAACACAGGTTCATGAGCCATTCTAACATGCAGATTGGATTGGGACATTCTTACACACACACACACACACACACACTGGTTTAATTTGGAATTTTGCAATAAAATGAACAGGTAAAAAAATACAATGAATTAAGTTTAGATTGGTTGCACTTTAAAAGAGATTAAACTGCAGACAAAAAACAAAAAAAGAGTCAAATTCTTCCTGTAAACTAGAATTTAACATATGCACAACATGAATTGTGATAGCCTTTTCATTTTATAATGTTTCAAATATTTTCTCCTTCTCAAAACTTAAAGATTTAAAGCATATTATTGTTATTATTATTATTATTATTATTATTAAATCCTAATATGCAAAATAAATAAGATCTACTTACCCCTCTACTTTTCCCATTAGGTTCTATCAAAACCTCTTCTGCCATCTATGAGCACCAAAGAAACTGGCTCCCTGGTTAAAATTGGAATGAGAGCAGGTATTGTTTTTTCCTTAAAACGTTATACCACCGGCATTCCAGCGCAGGCTATTTTTGACTGAATGAAGGCTGAATGTTGCACATTTAATAAGGAGGAGGGAGAGTGTATGTTGTTCAACCAACCGCTGCTTGCTGCCAAAAGAAGTTCCTCCTACAAGCATTTCTCACCCTTTTGAAAGGTCAAAATGCGAGACTGACACTGTCACATGATAACAACCCCCGTGATTTAACTCTTTGTTCAAATTAACTGGATTTTCACTGCTTTAGTGAACACTTGCTTGTCCTGACCTGGGAAACACAAAATATTCTATTTTATTATATTTGCATATGTGCGTGTCTCTATGTGCACAATGACAAAATGATGATGTTGAGGTAATATACTGTATAGGCTATATACTTTTGAGGTGTAAATAAACTTTTAGTGAACTGTTCGTGTATTTAGTATATGTTATAGCGTTTTAGGCTATAGGTTAAGTCCAACCAGATAACAGAAAACCAGTGTCCTCTTACACACAGATGACAGATTCAGCTAAGAGCTTCATGAAGATGTCAGTGTGATGAAATTGAACCTCCTGATCCCATATATTGCCAGCATTTCATCATGCTCATCAAACACTGAAATCTACACATCGGCTGTAACCGAACTGCCCAATTTCACATTTGGAAATGTCTTGCTGTGCAAATTATTACTGCTATTCAAGCCCTCACGTGAAAGTACACTGCAAGCCTTAAAACATTAGTCATGGTTTAGCAGCCTTAGCTTTGCATCAGGCCCTCAAGGACTTAAAGGGACATCACCATCATTTCTTCACCGTCATGACATTCTTGAATCACTGGAACATAGGACAACACGTTTTTCTCAAAACTATTAAGTTACCAACATTCCTCAAAATAGCCTCTTTTGTGTTCTGCAGTAGAAAAAAGTCATAAAGTCATGAGTAAATGATGACAAAATTGCCATATGGGGGTGAATGACCCCTTTTAGGAAGCCTGACAAAAGTATGTGTACCACATACACTCAGTTCATTAATATCAATCCATAAAATATCATGTGCACTGCCTAAATATATATTAAATATATTTGTTTTCCCTCAGTTTTCCTCAGCCTTGTGACTAACCTTTGAAAAATGTTGAAATAATAGTTCTGTGTTTGTATATCCTTCAGCACTGTACTACCTCCCTCTGGCATTTTTCATTTTTTTCTATTGGTCCCCTCTCTTCTCACATGAGTATAAGAAGATGCTCCCACACAAAAAACGAATTAAATAATTACAGAGATAACATATATACATACATATACATATGAAAAGCTGATTCTAGATCAGAGAGTGACGTCTGCTGACAGACCTGGCAGCTGTCTTGTCTACGTGCTTTTCTGAGTATGTTGTCGCGGTCATATGCCTCTCAGCGTGAAGTCCATAGCATCAGACAATTTTTTGTGAAGAATCAATTATTGTCTCACATAGGAGGTTATTCACTCTTTTCTACTCTACTCTCGTCACTCATTCATCTAAGTATTTGTGAAACTAAACGGTTAAGTGAACTGTTAGACTGCATCAGGGTATATGAACACGGGGAGGAAGTAACTGCAGTGCTTACTTTTAAGTGTTTAATTTCAGCGTGCTGTTTTAATAACATGCATCGCACAAAACATATACATTTCTGACACTGTAAATTTACATATTGAAGGTTTATACTAAATTACTAGAGGCATTTAAAAACACACCTTCATTCATAAACGAACCTGAATTGAAACTATTTTCTTTGACGGAGCAAAACAAAATCGGAAGACATAAAATTCCAGTCAGACACTCCAGTCAGTCTTAATATGACCATCTTGTTTATTGAACTGTCATGAAATCTTGCAAACTCTCTTAATAATCATTAAACGCTGTTTTTGAACTTGTTAAATAATTAAACTGTTTAGATGAAAGCGATATAGTAAATGTTAAATTAAGAAAAATAAATAAATAAGTGCCTAAATATTTAAGTCCTGAGACGCGCTCGCGATGCGTCACTGACGTAACCAGCTGCGTGATTCTCGTCTTAGTTGCTATAGCGACGAGTTCTGGCTGAATATGTAAACACTCGAACCCATCGCTATCTGTTGGTTGAGAGACGAGGAGACATTGCGGACTGTTTTCAGACCAGATCTTTTGCTTTTTGAAGCTTATCGGAGGATTCCTGACAAGAAGACTTATTTCAGACGGAGATCAGCGGAGACTTTTAACTGTTATTTGTTCACGAACTAACTTTATTTCTGCAGACAGTTTGTTCTTGCCCCCCCCTTGTTTTCTTGTTTGCAGGAGTTTGGAGGAGGCCATCGATGGCTCACATCGACGAAAGACGAGGTGTGTGATTTAATTGAGGATTTTAGTCTATTTATTGGTATTGGTATGTTATGGTTTATGCATTGTTTGACTAAATAATACATGAAGAAGCTTCTGCAAGTTAACCTATTATTTCCATCTGAGTGATGTGTTTTTGTATCCATGTAACAGATTCAGTTTTAAAAAGTTGTGCTAAATATGAGTCTTATTTCTTGACGCAATTATAATGGTTTGTATTATTAACTATTAATAAAGCAGTATGAAGTATTGAAAGCGTGTATATTTCAGCCTCGGGCCGCTACAGATCCAGGAGTGCTGGTGCCTCTCAGACGGCTGCTCGGGAGGATAGGAGACGAGGCTCTGCTGATCGGGATCAGGATCCGCTGCCAAACCCAGAGCAGTCCCTGAGCCAGGAGCTTCCAGGATGTATCGCCCCTCTGCCTTCTTACCTGGCTGTTTCTGTGTCCACAGATCCGCCTCACGGGAAGAGGAAGCGGCAGAGCGGCAGCCCGGAGGAAGACAGGCCATCCACCTCAAAGGGAAGACCAGCCAAACGAGGCTCTTGTGATCGGGATCAGGGTAAGTTGCAAAACACAGAGCAGTCCCCGAGCCAAGAGCTACCAGGTGTGCATCTCCCCTCTGCCTTCTTACCTGGCTGTTTCCGTGTCCACAGATCCGCCTCACGGGAAGAGGAAGCGGCAGAGCGGCAGCCCGGAGGAAGACAGGCCGTCCACCTCGAACAGACCCCAAGCCAAACGCTCCCGCAAAGGTCAGAATATTACATGTTGAAAATGCTACGGGATGTTATTAATAAAAGACGTCCAGTTGAAGTTTTCTCTTGAAGACATTTATGGTGTTTCAGAAGCGTATGCCAAGGGTCCGTTGCTGGGGCGAGGAGGATTCGGCTCGGTGTATGCTGGGATACGCAGGTCTGATGGACTGCCAGTAAGACATTTCCT
>JAUCNO010000626.1:9473674-9485844 GCA_032353835.1 Enteromius viviparus | reverse complement strand
ATGGGGTACGTTAGTGTAGATTGTACCTTGGGGTACAGAAATGGACTCCTACTGTACCCCTTTTTCTGAGAGTGTATCTTACTAACAAGAAACTATGCTTCTAACCTCAGGTCCAAAGCTGTAGTTCAAACCACGTACGTTTGTGACGTTGTGACTACTGTATGCTTTTGGGAAACACGGAATCGTTGAACTATGCTGGTAACGACAGAACTTGCGACCATAGTAGCCTAACCATGCTTTTGGGAAACGCACCCCAGGGGGATCAATTTATACAGTTTCACAAAGCAAAACATACATTAAGCCATTTTTAAGCCTTTATATAGTAAAACGTGTATATGTTTAAGTTAAATGCGACGTTTAGTATTCATTTATACAATTATATTCAAATATAAATGCATTATAAATGCATTATAAACTTATTATCGCATTATAATCCATTATAATTCTTTTATATGAATATAATAAATAATTAGCAGCAAAAGACAAAAAAGAAAAATAAAAGTTTTTACTGTGAACTGCTAAACAGCATTTGTTCAAAACTAAATAAAAAACTTTCATGAGTAAAAAAAAGTTCCACATGGCTTGAGAAGATTAGATGTTTGTTCAGAACAGTTGGCTGCAGAATGTTTTGTCAATTTGTTGAAATGTGAAGTAACCACACGAAATTTATTGTCATTGCAATTAACAATAAAATAATACTAGATTTAAAAACTGCAGAAACAACAACAAAATCTACCTGAACTTGGCAGGTGGCGCAAGTTAACATCCCACCCAGAAATATTCATGTCCATCTCCGTGGCTGAAATATAAGTCGTTATTCATGAAGAACTTTTTTTTTCTTTCATGACAATTCTCAAATATCCTTCTCTGTTCTATATATGAAAACTGCTGCATCATGTGCAGTGACCGCACCATGTGAATATCAATGACATGTCATCAGTGATGTCAAACCTGGCCCAACGCAATAACGTGCTGAGTATGGATTTGAAGAACATTCCAGATCTATGGCACTCTTTTGGAATTTGACATGTGGTAACTATGAACTGTCGTCTTTGTATGAAAAACGGCAACGCAAATATTCTACAAAGATTTCTGATTAATCCATGCAAAAAGTCACATAATCTCATAACGATATTGCTATCCTGTTTAGCGATGCCATACAGATTGTTTCAAAGCAGTTTTAACTTGATAAACAGGAAAATAAAGATTCAATTATTTAAAAAAAAAAATTTAAACAGTCATAAAGCAAAAAACAACAACCTAATTGCACGCTAACACTTTTTAACAGTGTGTGACAGCATCACGTGTCGCTGTCCAGGGTTCTGAAAACAACTAGTTTGCACTTACGAGTAAATCATCTCCATTTCACAAAATAATCGTAAAAACTGTACTACTGTTGGATTTTCTTTTTATTCTCAAAACCTGCTGGTTTCAAATCGACAATGCATTCAATTTCACAGTTATACAGACCTTCTGGGCTCCAATAGCTTACTTTATTTTTAGAAATGTCTAGAGATGATTTATGTCATGCGCACCTGAGACTTTTGCGTATAATTTCATTAAAGAAAATCTCAGTCAGACAAAACAGACGAATTGATTGTATTTAAGAGGTGCGCGGGAGCGATTCTAAAAATAGTCTGACTGGAGCGCGCACTGAACTATTACCAGATAGGCTACTCCTAAAAATACAGAGACGGGAACAAGGTGTGCGCGGCCGAGCACACACCGATGTGAAAAGGGAAAGGGGGTATGACTCTCCTGCAGATGTTTTTTTTTACCCATATCACATATGAGTAAGCGTGTGAGAGTTATATATACGCGCTCGCGGATCTGCATTTCCATCGACTCTTCTTTTTTTAATCTGAGAGCGACGAAAGAGAGAGAGAGATCAGTGGGCGAGAAACGGACTCCGCCTTTGCCGTCGCCCAATACCGAGCCCCCGGTTCAGTGAAGGGGGAAATCACAGATCTGCTAGCTAATGCCGGAGTCCCTCTTTTTGCGTCGTCTCCGGGCGTAGAGATGATGGGCTTCCCGTAACTGTAGGTGGAGGGGAGAGGCGGGGGGTGGGGGTAGCGAGAAAAGAGGAGGGGTGGGTTGGAGAAAAAAAAACACGAAGAGAAACAAAAGCACAGTTGTGGGTGCCTGAAACCATGCGAGATTTGCACTATTCTCAAAGACCGCTGCTCTATCCGTGGACCATGTCGTGAGGTGTGGCTCCAGCGCTCGGGATACTGCCAATAGATACGCCTGGGAGCGGGGCAAAAGATGTCCGCCTCGGTAGGGCCCCAAAGCGGCCCTCGCCCACCCACCGTGCCGGCTCCCATGCCTGATATGCCGGACTTGAGTCACCTCACGGAGGAGGAAAGGAAAGTCATCATGGCAGTGATGGTTCGGCAAAGGGAGGAAGAGGAGAAGGAACAAGCCATGTTAAAGTAAGGGCTGGACGATTTCCTTTGTGCACAAACGTTTTTGACACTTTCGCTTTTCTTTGAGTAACAGCTTCATGACCTACGTGTGATTAATGACCCCCTAAAATCGTAGTGATAGCCGAATCTTAAAGTATCCTTTGTTGGATAAAATCGTCTGGTTGCAGTGGCCTCTATCTACTGCATAGAAAGCAAGAGTTCATGTAACGTACGAGGTTTGCAATGCTAGGTTTTAACAGCAGTGTGTGAGTGGAAATTAGCTAGATTTGAAGTCAGGCGAGTTACAGGTGCACCATGGTAAGCAGACGAGGAGATGGGGCGTGACAGAGCGCGAGGATGAATCATACTTTGCAACTGCGTGCCACCCCACTCCACCCGATGCACCCCCGGGGGCAACACAAGGTGCTCTTCACCCTTAAGCAAGCGACCAGACACTCTTTTAGGTGGTGAAACACAGAGCGAATGTTAACTTGGCGAAAGGCTATTGTATTAGGCTTGCTCGCTGGCGTGTGAAGAAAACACGTATAGTTTGAACAATAGGAAAGCTAAAACGTCTGTTTTATATTTGTGGACAATATAAGATATACACAATTTAGAAAAGAAATAGTCTTTCGCCGCTTTACAACCGGGGTGTGGTTCGTGATTGGCTCTTTGGATTATTAAGCGTGGCTCAGCCGATGCATGTGGGGACGACTACAAACTATAAACGTGTAACGTTAAGATACGTGGATTGCTAAAAGTTTCGACTGTAGCATCTATCGTGTGTTTCGAGATCTAAAATACAATTTCTTCCCATGTGATAAGCATCCTCTATCTCTCTTGTCGGTATGAATGATTTGAAGGAGGACCTGACGTCGAGCGCTGGTGTTGTTGGCTCTTGCGTTTCGCGTATTCCCTCTTCAGACGGAAATGACGTGGTAGAAAAGTGAGGCGAGGTTATGTAATTTTTTCCCTATGACAACTAATCTGCAACGGAAATGGTAATCTATAGCTTTGACCATGCGATGATTGAGTCATAGGCGCCACTACATCACGACTCACCAGCCACATCGAGAAATGTAAGATAATATGGTATTTCAATACCGGTGAAGTGAATGTGATGAGAGCAGTAGTACAGTCTCAATATTTGTCTCAGTATCTGTTTGTCCACATGTCATCCACTCTTAAGTTCACACAGATGTAAAAAAAGATGGATACAGATTTACTCTAAGCTTAATGAATTCTATGCTCCTTGAAAGTTAATGTTCTCTTCACCATAAAAGTACAGTTATGCCAAACACAAACACTAAAGAAGATATTTTAAAGAATGTTGGTAACCAATCACTTTTATAGAATAGGAAAAATGTCTTTAAATGACACTGGCTACCAGTAACTATAACCCACAAACCTCCAAATATTTTATTTGTGTTTAGCAGAAGAAAGAAACTCAGGAATGACACAATTGAAATTTTTAGGTGAACGATCCTGTTCAGTTAGAGAGGAATTGTGAGTAAAATATATGGAATATGAACTGAAGTATGCTAAATTGACATCATGTACACTAAAGTGTGTTCTGAACCAAGTGTGTTTTAGTCCAAAATAGTTAGGACAAATAGTAACCAAAGTAATTTCAAAATTGAAGTAGTTCATATAGGTGAAAAACACCCTCAGGGCCATATTGTATTACAAATTCAAATCTTAGTCATGCTGCATCCAAATATACGTAGTTCCATACCGTGTATAGTATGCAAAAAAAGTGCTATATTCAGTAGAAAGTATAAAAAAGTATAGGTGTAAAGCTACTATCCCAGCATGGAGAAGCCACGTACTACTACTTTTTCAATGTTTTTCATACAATTTTAGACACAGCGTCACTTATAGATGACACAAAATGCATATTTTGTCAATTATGCTTAATTTTAACCAGTTAAACCCATTATGCCCATTGATGTTTTAGGACAGAAATGTGAGCATTGTAACTCCCTCCATGTCTTTGTGTTATCTTTCATTGAAAGTTATATGCGTTAGATGATAGTTAACATTCAGTGTTTTTATTTATTGATCTGCTTTCTTTTTGGCTTTGGTTTGTTGTAGTAAGTGTCAGTATTTGATGTAATGCTGGTCTGAGATATTATATTGGTATGTTTTTTGATCAGTAACCAGGGTTATCTCAATCTTAGCTGAGAACAAGCCAGCTGGGACAGATAAAATGCTGTAATCAAGCTGCTCGTACTGTTTCAGGCAGCCTTGGTAACAGGTCAGAGCCAATCATTGAAAGATGGTGTGTGAATGCAGCACCTGCTCAGGTCATGTAGCATGTGCCATCACATGCTACGTGATCACACACATTTGTTTATGAATATGCAGAGTTAAGATGAAAGCTTAATCACAAACAATCAAAAATGAAAATATTTCAGATATCTATTTCACTTCAAACCTGTTCTAACTCAGACCTCTACAGACAAAACTTTACTTCCTCTTCCATCTCCTTTAGAGATTATGTTCTTGACACTTTCTATAATTTTCATCTAGAACATCTACAAACATTTTCATTTTACATGCTCCTATAAATACAGTAATTTCCTGCTGAAATGAAAACTAGTGGCAGTAAAACCACCTTTATTCTGTTTCAAAGAACTTATGATTACAGGGGCAGATAACTGAGTAATAAAGACTTATCTTTGCTTGGTTCCGTGCACATTATAATGTTATGACTGATAGAATACTGCATAATTTATGAGCAAAATACATTTTGACATTTTCATCGCACAACCAGCTTCATTTGTTGGCTTTTCTGGGGTAGTAAACTTGCTCAGTAGCACACCTGGTAAAGTGCTGCAGTGTTCAGGAGCTGAAACATAAGGCTCGATAAAAGGGCTCAATGACTTATAGAAACAAACTAAAATTTGCTTTTGTTAGTTCTGTTTAGTGAAGGTGCTGTGTACCCTTTTAGCACCAACCAGCACACAATTTGTTTACAAACTGCCACAATATGTACAATAAGCAACACAATAAAACACCAAGTTCCCCTGTTTGTGAGAAAATTAAACACACTTTTAGTGCCACATACTAAGCATTTCAGTTTTAAAGTGTCGCAATTATGCAAGTGGGGAGCAATCTCATTTTTTTTCCAGAAATGTCACCACAGGTATGTTTTTCCAGTGAGCCTAATTTGGTTATTCATTCGGAAGAATGAAAATGGTAAAAACCATGTTGACATAGCTGAACTTATTGTAAAATGTCCCCTGGAAAGACCTGTATCTCTTACTTGGCCAACTGTTCTCCTTTGAACACTTTGTCCAGAACAGTGTCTATAGCTTCTAAAGTGTCTATAGCTTCCTGCCCCAGCTTGAAGTAGTGTTGGCTGTGTGTTTGTGGGCTCTGCAAAACGTAAAAAGTAAGGGAATGAATTCCACCTGTTCTCCATTCAGGGAATCCAAATAAAAGAGGCTTTAGGATAATTCAAAGGTTAGAGTCAGATACGCCCTCAGAGCCGAAATACAATGAAGAATAATTGCAGCCAGATCAATCCACTACAACGAAGGCAACAGGTAAAGCTGAAAAAAAAAAAACAGGACTTTGTATAAAAGTTGAATATGGAGGTGTACAAATATGAAAGGAATATGACTTGGCCTAATGTCTACAAAATAGACAACTGAATGTTTTAATTTTGAGCAGTTAAGCCTTGCCTGACAATAATAATAAAAAAAAATCTTCCAAGCCAATGATTTTGTAGATTCCATAAACTGTATTTACTGTATTTACATAAACTGTAGAATTTGCATAATTGTAGTAAAAGTGCTAGTCCTCATTGTTTCTTTCCACTGTAATAAAGATGAGCAACCCAGTCTCACGGCAGTTTGTGATTTAGTCACGTAATTTAATTGAATCTATTTATTCGTGACGGTGACATGTTTATTTTATTATTTTCGTAAGTCCAGCACATTTTTTAACTAAGATTCAATTGGATGCAAAAACAAATAAACGTAATAAACGAAATAAACGTGTCCCTGCCATGAATAATTACCGTGAGCCTGGTAGAGATGAGAGTGTACGAATGGCGGACACATTTCCTTCTAGACTTGTGAAACCGGTTCAGTTGTTGGGGACAGCTTATTGCCAGACTCCCATCTCTGAACAGTACTGTAGCTTGGCTGTGGAAGAAAAGTCCTTATAAAAAGATAATGTGTCTTACTAAGATCAGTTTGCCAAAAAGACAAACAGTGGATCACATTTTCTTGTTTCTTTCCTTTTTTCTTAGTATGAGGAAGGTTTCTGGGAGGAAAAACGTGAGCATTAAATTATGAATTGAAGCTGAAAATAGCTCACTTGGAAGTCCTTGCTAAAATATTTAAAAATTGAGCTCGTCACGGGCTTCTGTTGATGTTCCCTGTCTATTTTAAACCTGTTTATTTTTTACCTTCCCTCATGAATTCTTAGATTTAATTGTGTGAGTTGGCTCAGAGCATCAAAAACCTATATACTTTGAGATGTTGAATAGGCTCATCTGTTCTTCTAACACTAAACTTTTCTGACTAAACACTGTATTGATGGGTTAATAATGACAACAAAACCTTATTTGACCTTCTTTGAGACAAAGTGATTGAGTAATGTTATTGGCTATCATAAGAATCTTGGTAAAATATTACGAATACAAAAACAGGGCATCCTCTTACATGATGTGGAAAGAGTGTGTGTGAAAAAGCGTTAGAAAATTTGCCTTTTTAGCACTCAACAACATGAAAATTTAATAAACAGGCATTCTGCATGGGTTGCCCGGGAATTCTGTATGTGCGTGTTTATGTGTGTGTGTGTTTTTGTGGTTTATGAGAACACAAGTTTGTATATAATGACATGTGTATTTCAATATGTGGGTGATTTTAGAGGTCATTTTCAGTGTCCCCCTAATTCAAAAGGCTTAAAAAACATACTAAATGGTGTTTTTTTTTTAACCAACCTTACAAGTTTCCTGTAAGGGGTAGGTTTAGGTGTAGGGTCAGTGTAGGGCAATACCACATACAGCCTGTACAGTAGAAAAACATTATGCATGAGTCCCCATAAATCACAAAAACCAGCAAATGTGTGTGTGACTGACTATTCAGAGAAATCCCCAGTTCAACAATGCAGTGTTCATCAACGCATATATGGCATACAGTATTTATGGGCAAACACACACACACACAATCGAAACAAGGTTTAGAAATGTAAACTGATTTGTCCTGCTGTCACACTACATACTGGTTGGCTTAGACCTTTGCACAGTACACAAACTATTTAAATAGTTTTCAATAACTATATATTTGAATAGTTTTCAAGTAACTTTTTCATGATAAATGGACAATGGAACAAGAAAACCGGATGTTTGTGAATCTAAGAGAGAGTTAGTGAGGGAAAATAAGAGAGTAGGGTCCATTACAAAAAGCACTAAAGGCACTTAGTCTATAAATACATAAAACTTCCCTACAGCAACAGCTTCACTATCAACAAAGTACAGCAAAGTAGAAAATGCTGAGCGTTTTTATTCCCGGTACGTGTATGTTTGTTGTCATTTTAATTACTTATGTTAATTTTAACACAGTTCCTAAAGGAATCGGACATTATAAACGTAATTATTAATAATATGATACAACAATGGATACTGTGGATTTTTATCATATGGATTACTGTCGATGTAGGCAGTTTCAGAGGTGGTTAAAGGATTTTCCTATTTTGCAACATATTTTAAGAGAATTACTCTTTGCTGCATTGCTATGGGGTTGCTAGGGTGTTAAAAGTGGTTGTTTAATGTTATACTAGTGTCTCTGGAAAAAAAAGAGACACTAGACATAAAATGATTTTTTGATTAAAATTATAACATTTTGTAGATTCTGCAAGGTTTAGGCCTATGTGCACTTGTGACCACAATACATATAAATAACGTAAAAATGAGTGTGTTAACACAGGCGTTAATTTAAGCTTTATGGCCCAGCTGCTGTGATGACTGTTAATCAAGAAAAAGGAAAAAGAACAGAAAAAGGAAGAAATTAACTTTTATAGCAATAAGGATTTATCTTCTATTATCTTAGGATCTTATCTTATATGTTTAAATTAGAATTTAGTGTTCAATAATTAAATTTATTTTATATATATATATATATTTCCAACCTCCTAAAGAGCACAGGGAATTATTACCTTATATTTATTATATTGGCTTTATGTGAAGATTTTTTAAGTTAAGCTATTTTTTAAAGCCTAAAAATTGTGAAAATTGAAAAGCTCTCAGTTATACTGTATGTTGAATGGCTAGACAACGGTTAAATATAAGGATAAAAAAACGAGACTTCAGTACTATTGGTTATCAGTAATACTCGCCTTCAGTTGTTAAAAAAAATATATATATTTTGTTGTTTGCATATAAATTTGAAGATTAAATGTGAAATAATTGCAATATAACAGTATATATAAAAACACATTAGGTGGGGTTATTGATGATTTATCACGATTAATTTCAGAACAAAATCTGTGATTAATTAGTAAACAAAAAAAATGATTGACAGCACTTTAAGTTTTACTTTAAATATGTTTTTATACTGTAACTACTAACGATAGTGACTTCAGCCTCTCCTTTATTATCACTATGTTTCTACATTGCCTCCTCTATGTTGGATAAGAATAGATTTGAACCTATGAGCTGATTCACTGATCGATACTTCTCTTTCTTTCCGCTGCTCTGTATCTAGTTTCAAATGGATGCAATGGTGGGTAAAAATATAGATTTTACTTTTATGAATGAACCTCACTTATAGGCTGTTATAATGAATCTTACCATTTTTATATTTTAAGACTATATTTTAAAATGAGGTTATTGTAATTTTACTGGTCATTCGACAAATAGTTTTTTCCAAGTTTATGTATAAATTCACTGAAAGCCTAAGTGTCCTCTGTATGGGGGTTGAGTCGTGTCTGTGTGGTTATTATTCTGGTGTGTCCTGAGTGCTGATTCAACTAGACACTTTCAATTAATTTGTGAAAAATAAAAGAAAGAGAGAGAGAAAGAGAGACCCAGTCAAGACGTCAGCCGGGAATCAGCAAGTGAGATTGAACTTTTTCTCTGCTCTCCTCCCTTTTCCTTGTCTCTCTTCCTCTCCCGATCTATTCTTCCATCTGTCCATCCATCCTTGCTGTCTTGCTCACACCTACTCTTCCGATGTAATCAAGGGGTGATAATTACTAGCCCGGCCATGTCTCAGATAAAAGGAGAGAGAGCAAGGGACGGAGAGAAATCTTGTGACTGTGGGGCATTTTAAGGCCATGCTTGGATCATAAAAACTAGAGCAATGAGGAGCTGTACAGAGAATACACAAAAACCAATTTTCCTTTTTACTGTTATACAAAGTACTCTTAGTCTTTTTTCTTTTAATTAAATAATATTACATTATTATTATTATTATTAATATTAATATCCTTGTAATATTATTAAATTAAAAGGGAAAAAGACATATTTTTCTTACCCTATTTTTTTACCCTTATAAGGTAATATTTCTCTGTGCTCATTAGCAAGTTGGGAATATATATATATATATATATACTGTATATATATATATATATATATATTCTAAATTATAGTTATTAAACCTAAATGTAAAATTAAACATAGAAGAATGCTTATAGCAATAAAAGTTGAGTTCATATTTTTTTCTGTTTTTTTGATTAACTTCACAGCAGCTGGACCATTAAACTTAGATTAGTCTCCTGTGTTAACATGGACATTTTTACATTTTTAATATATATTATGGTCACAAGTTTACATATGCCTAAACCTTGTAGAATCTACATAATAATATTAGCAAAAAGAAAAAGAACATCAAATTGTAATGCTTTTTTTTATTTTGTAGTGCCCTGTTTCACATATCAATTATTTACAGTTATTCACGTTTACATCTGAACCATAAGACAAAATATAACAGTTGAATAAGGATAATTGAATAATTACTAAACAACTGAGAATACTGTAAGTAATGCCCTAGAAATGATGCAAATACAAGCAGCTTGCAGTTGTTCAGTTTGGTCTGCCAGATTTCACCTGAAGGAACTGGTCAAATCTTAGTCGTTTTCAAGAAAACGTTATATAGACACAAAATTTCCAGTCTATTTTTGATTCACTAGAAAACATAGTCAATACACACATCATTCAGTACACTCTTAAAGGCTTTTTATTGGCAGTGATGGTTCCATGAAGGATCTTGAACATCCATGGTACCTTTCAAATCCACAAAAGGTTCTTTATAGTGGAAAAAGGTTATTTAGGATTTTTAAATGTATTTCAAAATGGTTTGTTTAAGAAATGTTCACTTAAAGGTTCTTTGGGGAACCAAAAAAAGATTATTTTATGGCATCATTGCAAAATCAACAACAAAAAAAACACCTTTTTAAGAGTGTAGCACCATTCCTGAATGAATCAGAATTTTGAATCAGCCAGTTGACTGAATGATTCAACAGTTGAATGAATGCGTGTGTTTGAATGCATTTAATGACTCAGTCATATAGACTTTCAGTTCGTATTTTTACTTTCGATATACGGTCGTAGCAATATAACCTATAAAATGCATTAAATGTCTGTCTAGGACATGTAAAACAGAACAATGAAAAGGCAATTGGACTGTATTCTAGCACTCTTGGCGATTCTAATTTAAGAACTGGAACTAAAACTTTTATCATTTACAGTATAAAGTTGTTAAATCTGACTTCATCATGCACGCAAACAAAAGTTTACTATGTTTTAGTCAAGATTTTGGGTGTCCCTATATTGTGTCTTACTTTCTTGGCAGAATGAGGTCATCATTGCGTTCTCTGATTCCACAAGGAATTTTCCGTCACACAACAAGGAAATCTCAAAGGTTTTCTGATGTCTTAAAAGAGTGTTCTTGTCTTTTGGAGTCCCAAATAAATCATCTTGTTTCTTCCGCTCCTGGGATTTCGTACAGCTAAGTTACAAGTTACAAAGTTTATGTATACCTCACAGTGATATCATAAGAGGCTGCCTTATGGACATTTTGTCATATTTCGCCTATAATTTTCACACGTTAAAAAATAAATACGACCTCATGTTGTGTCAATCACATTTACACACTGCCTCAGAAAATTTCGCTTGTAAAAAAATCTGACCAGGTTTGATTTTCTGCATGTTCACATCCATTGCAAGCATTTTGAAAGGAAAGTTGAACGTTAAAAAAAAGTGAAAAACATATATGAAAATTTCAGACTTGTGTGTAAAAACCATTATAGTTACAGGGAGAGTTCCCCCAAACATGAAAACTATTATCACGTAAATAATTTACCCATTAACTTCAATAGCATTTTTTCCATAATCTGAAAAATGGACCAGCAATTGTTTGGTTAACCACTATCTTCCGACTATCTAGCCTATTTGATTTTTTGTGTTCAGCAGAAGAAAGAAACGCATACAGGTTTGGGACAACCTTTGAGTAAATGATCACAGAGTTTTTATTTTTAGGTGAACTACCCCTTTAAGCAGCTATTTTAAGACTTCTTTAGCCTTTGGGAAGGTGTAGAAAGACCACAGTTCAACCCTCAGAGCTAACCTCAGTCTGTTCTGACAGAAATCTATTAATGTCCACTTGTATTGGTGTTTCTATTTTGGTCCATTGACCAGCCATGTGAATGACTGGATCTAGATTTAGCCATATCAGCAACCTTTATAGATTTATATGATTTATTTATATTGTATATTTTTGTATGATGTTAATAATAATAGATTGTGTTTAT
>JAUCNO010000626.1:9452231-9468364 GCA_032353835.1 Enteromius viviparus | reverse complement strand
GCGGCGATTAACTAATTAAGCCTTAGTGGCTGACTGCAGTAGACTGCACTGATCTCAGTGCAGTTCAGGCCTGACAGTCTGAAGCAACTGAACTTTTTTCAATACTTATCTAGCAGCATCCCAGAGGTTCGTCCTTTGTTATTATGAGGACCTATTTTCTTATTCGAACAGTATTTTTCAGAACAAGTTTCAAGAAAAATAAATTAAAATTATATATTTGTTATTATTTAATTATGTTGTACACTGTACATGAATCTCCTAAAACTCCAAAACACAGTTTTGGCAGCGATGCGGGAGAACTTTCAGTGGTTATTTTGAACCATTATTTTCTTAGTGTGAAAAATTTGTAATAATCTAAAGTACCTTTTTTTTCACTAAAACGAACATTTCTTGAAAGAAAAAGATTCTAAATATCTTAAAGGTTCTTCATGGAACCATCAATACCAATAAATGTCCAGATTCACTTAATGTAGTTACATATCAGTTATATAAACAAATTACATCAGCCATTAAATTAAATTAAATATTTTTTTAGTATCAGCCAGAATTTCCATATCCATAATTCTTAAACTACATGTATGTATTATAAACAGAGGACATTATCCATAAGTGTGTATGCCTTTAGATTTTATGTGCTTTCCATCCTGTTTCAGCCCCAGCTTTGATCTTTTTTTGATATCTTGATCACTTTTATGCTAATCAAAAATATCCTCTTTAGGGTCAAGATTAAGAGTTTCTTCAGAGAAAGTTGTTTCCTTCTGATAATTCTCACAGTAAAGATCAGCTGGTGTTTAATTCTCTCAGCCAGCACCCAGGATCAATCAATACCTTGAAAGGCCAAGGCTGCAACAGAGCACAGCTGTAGTTCTTGTGTTTCCCTGTTGGGGGCATTACAGAGACCAAGTCATGTACAGAGCTCCTCAACCAAACACGATCTGTCTAAGAAATATAATGCACAGGCACAGATTCAGCGAGGCCTCAGAGAGTTGAACAAGCATCCTGTGAGGCTGCTTGGACCCCTCATCTGTGTTTTGTGATGCTCTTATTTAAGTATGAGTAGAGCACATGTCTAGAGGTGTCAGTTCTGTTCTCACATTTCATCTCTACCAGAGAGCCATACATGACCGTTGTTGGACATGTCTGCTATTATGTAAAGAAAACAAAACTTCAATCACCCACAATCAATCACAAATGACAGTTATTAAAGCATCTTGTCACTCTCTATGCATATGTCTGTTTTGACACACAAGAGAAATCTCGGTTGCATCACTAACACTTTTTCCTCCCACTCTTCCCTCTCCCCATCTCCTTTTCACACACTCTTTCTTTCCATTTCTCACCCTTTATTTTCAATTTTAATTTCACACTTTTTCTCTTCCACCTCCAACCCTTCTCCTTTCCCCCACTACCTCTGTTTGCTTGTCTTTCACTCTCTGCTTCCTGGACTGCATGACTCAAGGAGGATAAAGTGGTTAGAGTTTTTCTTTTCTTTTTGCTGTATGCTCTGCTAAAGTGATTTGAGGAAACTCTGTTGTCTGAATGTGAACAATCACGGGATTGAATGGACTAATTCCATTCCTGTTGCTAAGATAAGAAGCTGTGTATGTACATATGTGTGTGAGAGTGATTTAAATCTATTGCAAAACCTAAAAAATAGCGAGTTATTTGCTAGAAAAAAACAAAAACAAAAACGTGGCAGCTGTGGATGCCAGAAATGCACTGTAAAAAAAAACACTATATCGGTACCTGTATGTTTTACAACTTATAACGGTGTTATAATGTTAATATAACTACTTGAACTATCTTTAAATGTCCTGAAAACCACCAAATTAATAATACAGGTGGTACAATAGAAAGCCTGATGAATCATCATGACTCAAGTGGACTAGACAGGGCACAGGGTCATGCATAAAATCAAAACACTTGCATAATGCACATAACACTAACAAAGCAATGCAAAAAAATTTAACCGAAAGACAAAATCTGCAAAAAAAATGCACCTGATGTAGATTACTGATAAGACTTATAGGAAACAATTCAACTTTTGTGCTGCTTTGATTTTGATCTTATTTGGTGTTCCTGATCAAAGACTGTTCTACAGCAAATATCTCATTATGCTATGTCAGGTAATACTTTACTTCGATAGTCCACTTTAGACATTCTACTAACAGTAAGTAACTTTGCAACTACATGTCAACTAGCAGTCACTAGAGTATTAGTAGACTGTCTGCTTTACATCTCCTAACTCTTTATTTCATGAGTTCACGCTTCCTCATTATAAAAGCAAATTTGGCGTGCTGTCCGGGGAGCGAGCCGGAACGACAGACTCTGAACCCTAGTGGTTTGAACCCTATAGGTGAGGTTTAGGGTTCGGCGTCCGGCTCTATCTCCGTCTGCCACCCCCCCGGAGGAAGTCGTGGAGCTAGAAAAGTAGGAGATGGGGAGGGAAAATTGGGTTATTTATAGTGGGTAGGAAGGATTTGATCGGGTATTCACAGCGAGAAGATTGATTAGATGATGCGATGCCAGCCGCGATTAATTCATCCAGTGTTCCTCACAAAACTATGTTATGTTAACTATGTTAACATTCACTTTGATGAGTCCACAACACACTACATACTGCCTATCTGTCGAAGTATATGTCAACTTATTCTACTAACCCTAAACCTACACTAACAGTTTAATCTGAAAGTTACTAGACTTGTAGTTGTGAATTAAGGAGAATTAGTTGACGTGTAGTTGCAAAGTTAGTTAGTTAGTAGATGGACTATCAAACTAATGTAATAATGTGTAACCTTACATTATTGCCAAATCCCTCTTTTGTACCTCAGTTTTTGAGTAAACATTTTCAAAATGATCTATAATTAAAACTTTATTTTCACTTAAAAAGTCAAATGTTTCTTCAGAGTTACAAAAACTCAGATTAGTCGGTTACAAAAAGAAATACAAAACCTGTAAGAGATCAAGTTGCATTGTTGATTAATATATATAGTATATAGTAAGAATATATAACAAGAGCTATATAAGCAGTTTTTGTAAGTTTGTTACTTTTTTTTGAAGTCGTTATACCCTGTGGGAGCAAAGTCAGTCGTTTTTGGGTCAAATGGGTCAAACTGACCAAAAACCTGAGGGTTAAACAAAATATAACCATATATGGTGTGTCATGGATAGACATCTGGGATGTCCTTTTGCTTTTTTTTACAGTAAATTGTTCCGTAATTCAAACTTGCAAAAATATAAATGTAATAGCTAATATTTTGTGGTATATGATAGGTTTTTTTAAAGTTAAGCTATTAAAAGGTTGTTTATTGTAACATTTTTACAACTGTTCCAAACATTCTTACAGTACTGGAATTTCTATGGCTTTGTGTTGTAAAATTCAGTTGATTTTTGTTTTCTGCTATATTAAGCACAAACAGAATTTGACTAATATTGCACCCATTATTTGTCTTCTGTTCATGCAAAGTGTCTCATAGGGAAAGACAGGGTAAGACATTCTGAGTATTGTAGATTCTGCATGGGCAACACCGATTCGTTCCTCATGAGAGCCAGCTTATGGGAAACTAGCATGTGTTGGCTGAACCCCATCCCCCTCCCTTCCTTGTTGCTACCGCCAGGGATGCCGAAGTCGTTGCCACAGCAAGGGGGTTAGGGGAATAGGGTATTTGGATTTGTTGGAATATTGATGTCTCACAACTGGTTGCTCTTTAGTCAAATGGGTTTAACTTAAATCATTACGTAAGCTGCGCTTATATGATTTTCAGCAGTGATGATCCAAGCATGGAATGGTTTCCCTTTCACTTAAAGTGCTACCAGTGATGAGAAAATGCTTATCTGTGCATGTTCACTGCACCTGCTTGTGCCCTGGGACTGCAATAGGCATGCCATGGGGTGAAAGTTCAAGGTTAAAAAATCAAGGTTTTAGCACGTAATGTTTTAGTAGCAATTCACTTTGTCAGTATTGATGAAAGCACTCAGAGAAAAATACTTACCCTGCACTCCAGTGGGCACTTGCAACTTGTGCGTTTTTATGTGTGTGTGATGTGTTTCCTGTCAGGTGTCTGTGTTTACTGCTGTGTTTGTGCTTGTGTCTCTTTCTGAATGACTGGTAACAGTGTTGAATTTCTACTGCTAAAATAGAAATATACTTCCTTCCTTTGCTTTGCAACGCAGTGTGTGGTTGTAATTAATCAATTTGGTAAACAGCTCAGCTTACATATAGGCAGTCTTTTAAACAGTAAGCCCAAAGCATGCTTCTCTTTGTACTTTTACTTCAGTCTAATGCACATTCTCCATTTTATGTCATACAATTACACAGCTGATCAACACATGTGCACTAAAATGTTTAGGTAAGAGAAATAAAACCACAATCTGGCTTATAGTGCGGTTATCTAATTACAAAGTTTACCCAAAAAGTACAGGTTCTGTCAATAATTACTTACCCTCATGTTGTAAGACCTTTGTTCATTTTTGGAACCCAAATTAAGATATTTTTCATGAAATCTGAGAGCTCTCTGAACATCCCATAAACAGCAAGGATCCTAATACGATCAAGGAGATTGTTAAAATAGTCAATGTGATAATTTTATGCACAAAGAAAACAAAAATAACGTTTTTTTTCAGAATAAAGCGGAAACAGCGTATGACAGAATTTAAAATTTGGGTTGAACTGTCCCTTTAAATGAATATATGCACTACGTTTTTCACGATGAAGTGCTGCACTGTCTGTTTACACACTAGCAGCACATGCTATATCAATCCCAATTTTTATTAGTAAAAAGGCAATTGTGGGGCTTTAGCCATCAAGAGAAAATTGGACTTAACATTTAGCCTATACCTGAACTACATACACTACACTAAAATTGCTCGCTAGAGGAGGTTTTGTAAAGCTAATGGAAAAATTATTCGTAAGTAACATGCTTGTGGTTCGCTAACAGGATAAAGAAACAGTGACTACGTTTACATGCGCACGAATAATGCGATTATTTCCAATAATCAGAGTAGGGACTTAATCGCATTATGATGTTTACATGTCAAGAGCAAGCTTTTCACTCCAGTTTACATGCTATTTCCATATTCTTATTATTCGCTGTGAGTTGTGGTTACATTTTTCCTGCCATATTCACATACCCCACTGCATAGGACAAAATATGGGCACAGAAAGAGGGCACTGGCGTCACCTAACCACTATCCGCTGTTTACATTTATTTCACATTTAATGAAAAACACTTTTATGATTATATTCCGTGCTGTTCCAGCACCAATGTAATGGAAATTAGTTTGTCTATGCTGCTGTCGCTGTTTCTGGATAAGAGTGAAGGCAGCGAGTTGTGTTTCCAGAGAAATGCGATGCTTTCTTATCCGCAAACGTTTCTGATCTGCATATTGTTACAGGTGCGTGTCACGTCATTCATGTAAAAGTAATTAAATGTGTCTGGGGAAATCGTAAGGAGATATTTAAAATAATTAGTAATAGTTTTTTTCCAGGAGTTCGTGTCTCAAAGATGAATGTAACTTAGAAGTCATCTTAATGGATGATGATTAGGTTTGTTTTCAGTTTGTTTCGTTCTTTAAAAGCTTTCTATAGATACATTTATTATTCGTTGATATTGCACACGTAAAATAAAAGTAGACCATTTACAGCTGGAGTGAGCTTCCAGTCTCCAAACACATTTGGATGCTAGCGCACTTTTATTATAGTGAGGTTTTTAATGTTAAAACATTTTATATGCTTGAATTATTTTAGTATGTAGGCTACATTGATTTGATTTAGTTTTTTGTGTTGATTTGGAAAGGCATCAGCTTTAATGCCGCTGGCCGCTTGGTTATTACTTTTAAAAAGCAAAAACGTATAGGCTATTTAAAAAACCAAAAACTGCTCCATACGTTTTTCAGAACAGTAAAAGCCGCACAAGACTGGTCAGAGCGCCAATACTACGATTAAGGTGTTTACATGTCTGTATATTTCGATTAAAATCGGCGTAGGCCATCTATGTTAATACGATTATGCTCGCTGCGATTATGATCTTAATCGCATTATTATAATCGAAGTATTATGTTTACATGAGGTAAAGTTTAATCGCAATATTGCCAAAATCTCATAATAATAGCATCAAGGGTCCATGTACAGTAAACACACTCAGTCTCTTCCTAAAAGACTTTTAGCGCAAAAACTGCTTAGCTTAGCTGTTAGCCAAGGGTTGTTAGGGAAAGGAATGAGTTTTATTTACCAGTACAACACCTCCCTTCTGACCACCAGCAGGCTTGGGACTCTATTTATCCCTTTTCTGTTTACACGGCGTGCACAAATGCTGATGTGCACACATGCTATTCCTCTTTTCAGTCCTCCAGTAGTAGAGCTAGCCAAGCAAATGTGAAAGTCCTTTAGGAGTCTGTTCTGCAGATTGATGTGTGGCAGGCCAGCAGCTAGTGCAAGGATGGTGTATTTGCTGAAACAGAATAGGGCATTGTAAACATTTGGAATTGTGTTACAATATTTTCCTACAGATCAAGGAACAGTTTGGTTTCTCATGACACGACCCATTTAAATTAGTACTGACAGACTAAGCAGCTTGTCACAGGTGTCTGCATGCTTTAATATTAAAATTCCCTTGAGTGCTTCATTGGATCCAAGCTCTGTGTGTGTGTGTGTTTGTGTGATGTATGAGCAAGTTTTCTCTTTGGGGTGTGCAGTGGAGACTGTGTCAGCAGATCTGTCAGTTTTTGAGAGGAAGGCAGTTATTTTTCATAACCCATTTCTTCTGAAGTAGCACAGTTGAACCCCAGTCTTTTTCCCTAGACCACTGCAGATGCAATAGACTGCCTTGTTTCTCTCTGTCCCACCTGCCTTCATTTCTCTTTAGTATCAGACCCATGGCACTGCTTTTATTATATTTTTAGCTTATATATTTATTTTATATATTTATATATATATATATATATAAAGTTCACTGACAGAAACAATGATTTGTGTAAATTAATTCAAACTTGACATTTAAATAAGAGAAGCTATTAAAATCTTTTACTATTACTAAAATGCAAATTAGACATTAAATTGAATCAAGTTTTGAATTAACTGACACAAACAGTTTTCACTAATTTATGGAAATGAATCCAACTTAGCTGTGTCTACATAAGAGAGAACATTAAAATAACATGCTTATAATTTCAAGTTTTGTTAGCCAATACTTCTATTTACTATTTACTCTATTTACTATTTAATATATGTAAAATTCAGCATTAAGACTTTTTTTTTTGATGGGAAATATAATTAAATCCCAAGGTTTTTTCCTCCATTCTGTCACAGATGGAGTTTTAATATATTAATTATATATTACTGACACTCAATTCTTCTATTTATAATGAAGTGCTGGCGCTTACATAAGAAACCCTGTTAAAATTAACATGGTCAACTCAACAATTCACATGTTTTACGAGCCATATTTGTCTATATACTTTTAATATATGATATATATATATATATATATATAATCCACTGACTCAAATCAAATTTTTAATAAGAGTTTACATAAGATAAATTCTCATAATGGCAAGTTTTATTAGACATTTTTTAAAAACTTTTTAATGTATGACTTTCATGAATTTTTGAGGTATAGCTGCTGTTGAATCAGACTCATCATTGAAATATTTCGTTTGTACTGATTGACACAAATGAATCAAACTTAACTAAAGCATTATTTTGGACTACTTTTAAATCACACTCATTTTAATTAATTCACATAAATGTTTGAATTCACTGGCCTGAACAGTCTGAACTAGTTTAATACAACTGTAACCTAATGTTATTGAATATTTAAATAAAAAAGTACCTAGTTTCTAACTAGTCATTAGGGAAAAAAGCCAAATAAATGCGATATTCATGACTCTCTGTTCTGGAGACTCACACTGTCCTCTGTACATCTCCTCTCCTTTCACTGATTTGGTTACCATGGAGAACAGTATTCACCAAAGCAGGGGGTGGCTGGCACACTTAGGCTTAAAGAGCAGTAGAGATTGCATTTACACCCATATAAACGCACACACACAAATACAAAGTTCCTCTTCCGTCTCTCTCTTTCCATATGTGCTGACCTCAGGTCTGCAGTGAAATTAAATTAAACATGGCTACTGTCTGATATTTATGGGTCTTCTGATATTTAGTTACTAGTGATCTCCCTGCACCAGAAAATCCTATTCATGCTATTGAGGAATACAGTGAAACCACTGTTCCTGCCCTCTCTCAGATTTAATCTCGCTCTTTCTCTCTCATAACAATGGCCAGGTCTTAGTGGCCTACATTTTGAAATGTTTTATTTCCCTTTTCTCTTCAGATCTCTAGCTGAGAGAGGGGCTCTAGAATCAAGCCTTTGCAAGATGAGAAGCTTTAATGGCTTTAGCTGCCCTGGACATTGTTGTGAACTGGCCTTTGGAGAAAAAAAATAAAAATGAGTTAGAGAAAAAGTGAATCCTCCATTGCACGCACGGCTCGAAATTCGATCTAATTGAAGGATTAAAGCCTTGGACTATTTTACCCATCCTCGACTGCACAAAATTAGTGATGAGTAATCTAGCCATCTGTGTCTTTTACGAAGCATATTCAAAATGATTAGGTGTTGATTTTCTCAGTTCCTACTCAGACCCATCTGATCATACCAGTTTTCACCTATATGTGTTACTTTACCATGTCGTATTTTTCCGTTGAGACAGACTAAAGGTCTGTGGTCCGTCCCGGTGGCACTGAGGAGAAAAGTGCGGGCGGCATTGTCTTGTCGCTGGTTTGAATAATGGGAAGGGCTAGCAATAGTGCGGTAGGATTAGCAGGGATTGCTAATCCTTCCTGAGAGTGTTTCTCTGGCTGGCTGACAGCTGTGGGCCTCTGCACATCTGATTTACCTCAGATTACGCTGGAGCTGTGCCAACTGGATCCAATCAGGCCATGATGCTCTCTCATCCCTTCTCTCTCACTCTCCCTCATATCCATCCCGTCCTAGAACAGCCTCTCTCTCCTCTTAAAGATCAGGTCAACACCGAAATGCGACGCATTTGTCGGAAAGGTGTCTCGCACTGGCGATTCTTCAGAGAAATTTGTTCCGGATGTTCAAGGTTGACCCTGTGAGAGGGGATCCGTTATCTAGGAGGACGCCACCATGTGAGTAGCATGAAATAGTTAGTTTGTCACTATTAGAAGTCATCTGTTGTAACACAGCAGAACTCTGAATGAAGCACTTTTAGCTTCAGCTGTTGCAAAATATTCTGTTTTCGTGCATCATATAAGCTCTTGCTTTCATAACCCATTTGCGACTGATCATTAGGCGCTAAAGATGACTAACGTTACAGGCTTTTCGAAGGATGTCTGTTTTTCCGTTCTCACACCATTCATCCGATCGATAAAACATGCAGCGTTGGTTGCAGGGCGTGCATGTGATTTCCACAGTTCTGTATCGCGCAGACCTTTGGCTTTCTTGTAGAATCACAGAAATCAGGAAACAAAATGAGGTCCTTGTTGACCAAATGTTTCCTGCTGCCAGGACTGTCTTCATGTATTACAACAGGAGTGGATTTACTGTCATTCTAAGGGTGCTTTAAGAGCCTAACGCTAGATCAATAGATTGGACCTCTGTGCTTTTAAAGCCGTGAACTTGTTGTCAAGGCAAGAGCTGTTCATTTGATTTAGCATTCCCGCTAATCATGTCAGATCAGGCCTGTCTAGCTGGCTAGCTAAAAAAAAGTGAGGGAGAGAATGTAAGAGAGAAATATGGGTAGAGGAAGTGAGGAAATATGGTGCCGACTGAGGTATTTTAGGCAGCCTCAGCCATCCATCTCATGAATGAACCATTACAGGGCTCAATAATAGGGCTTCATTGGGGAAAAGGAAAGAGATGGGAGGAAGCAGATTGACAAATATGAGGCTGATGATATAATAACTTGTGCATTTGCAATGCAAAAATCTAGCCAAATGAAGAAAAGGATGGCTGATACTGTTACTTTTTATTCAGAAGACATTTAACTCTACTGCAACATAAAAAAACGTTTTATCTATTTTCATTTCTTCTTATTTATATTCAGTTAGTATTGGTATTCTAGCATTGGCGTGTAATTAGCATGCTAACAGCAGCACAGTAAAGCCGTAGTAAAGTTACCATATACAGTGTCTTTTTGGGTGTTGTGTCACCCCTTGCTTCATATTCTAGCACCTAGTGCTACTGTAGAAGCATTGCAGTTTAGGAAGCATTTTGTAACAATTTGTTTCTGATTTCTGTTAATTCCTGTTCCAATATACACACGTCAGTCAAAATTATTCAAACCCTAATATATCGTTATATTTTTCAAAATGTATTTATTTTTTTTAGCTTTTTATTGCATCTATAACAGTTTAGTAGCAAATATGCAACATTTTTTGAGTTACAGGATTTATACATTTATTTTGTAATAGAGCTATGTCAAACTTAATCAACACTGCTGTTTTTAAATCACTTATTTCTGTGTTATGGTACAAATTTGTGTTAAAACACAATTGAGCATTTGGAAGCTTTATAACAAAACTGAATTAGCTTGAGTTGTAAGATGCCAAAAATATATTGTATGGGTCCAAATTTTTTATTTTTCCTTTTTGCCAAAAATCCTTAGGATCGTAAGTAAAGATATTTACTTAAGAAAATGTATTAAAACCTAATTTTTGGTTTGTAATATGCATTGATAAGATCTTCATTTGGACAACAATGTGATTTTCTCAGCATTTAGATTTTTCTCTACCCCCAGATTCCAGATTTTCATTTTGTTGTATCTCGGTCAAATATTGCTCTATCCTAACAAATCATACATCAAGGTGAAGCTTATTTATTTAGCTTTCAGATAATGTATAAATCTTAATTTAGGAAAATTAACACTAACGACTGGTTTTGTTGTCCAGAGTCACAAATTCCAAATGTAAGATACATTTACCGCCAAAGATTTGTCTGCAAAATGATTTGGTAATAAATATGTGTATTAGCTTACTCACCAAACCCAAACACCAAAGAATTTTGTTCATCTTCAAAACAAAAATTAGGATATTTTAATGAAACCTGACAGATTTCTGTTTGTCCACTGAAAGTTCACACAACCAGAACTTTGACACTCTTTAAAAGTTCATATAAAACAGAAAAGAAAATGACTTTTCTGGTAAAAGTAACTTATGAATCAAGTGGTGAGTCAAGTGATAAGTATCAAGTTTTCAGAAGAGACACAATTGCTTTATATCAGTTGTTCTCAAACCTGTCCTGGGGACCTGAATATTTTGTATGTCTCTCATTTAACACACCTGAGTCTGCAAGTCTTGAACTGAGTGTGGCCAATGAGGATAATAAATGTGGGGTGGTTGGGGCAGGTTTGAGAACCACTGCTTTATATGATGAACAGGTGTGATGTAAGACTTCGTTCGGATATAAATGATCAATTCACATAAATCGATCACATCAAATATGATAAATATAAGATGAAACCTGCTAGCTTGCAGCATGAAGACCTTTGAAGTTAGTTTTCTTGTGCCACGCAAGTGTATTAAAAGTTTGTTCTTACACTTCAAGCATATACAATAACCATATTTAATGAGCTATGTATGTGCGTTGCTCAATGCTTTTTAATTGAAAGTTTTGGTAGCATGGAGTTTCAGTGGATATAAAAAAATGAGAGAATAATAAAAATACCTTTAGTCGTGTCACAACAATGAACAGAAGTCTTAACAGAGTTTTCTTTTTTCTTGAAAAGTACATTTGTGCTCTTACTAGACCTCCAGTTATTGAATTGCATAATCTTTCAGGTCATGATGGTGGATGCCATCAATTCAGAGATTTTAAGCTTTTTAGCTTTCAGATTATGTTTGTTGGTAAATATCCTTTCATCCCAACTTACTGTTTCAATAAGAACTAAGTTGAAAACTGTGCTTTTCAATCTATTTATGGGGGTTTTAGGTACCATCAGCTTTCAAGACTTGTACTGTGGATACAAGATCTACAACCTTTGAATGGCTTTTCAAAATATATCTGCCAACAGCACTGACTGACTGCAAAATAGCCTCTTTTGTATGTTATAGAACGATTACTTGCTTAACGTTGGTTAACGTTTATATTCCTTACCTATTGCTCAGAGAAATCGCAAGATTAAAATCATATAAGTTATATACAGCTAAAAATGTTTGAAAGTGTGTGGATGTACTGTATCTGTGTATTTTATGTTTGTATATGTCTGTCAGTCTCATTTTAAATGTATTTTTTTTTAAATACTGTAAAAACAATGTAATTTAAGTATTCTGCATTCCAATATATCAGCTATTTTGTATTCTGGATCATTGGCAATGATCATAAATCTCTTCCTGCTTGATAACACTTGTATTTGTCTATGCAGGTGATGTGGGTATGTAACCTGTGCAGGAAACAGCAGGAAATCCTAACTAAGTCAGGAGAATGGTTTTCATCAGGGCCTGGGGGGAGGCCTCTTAGTGTGGGCGCTCCCCTCAGTGTCCCTGAGTTGGAGAAGGACAGGAAGTTGCGCTCCAGATCACAGGCACCGGTCACAAACGACACTCTGCCACCCAGCGCTGGTGCTGGTGACCCCAACAGGGGAGCAGATACGATGCCCGCTTCACGCTCCCGCAGTGAACCACCACGAGACAAGTAGGCCAAATAACGTTACACAGTTTATACCCATGCCAATCCCAAGTTATATTCAAAAGCATGTCAAAGCATGCAAAGTATACCATGCAGAAGTGCATATATGTTACCCAGGACCCTAAACCAGTCATAAATCACACAGGTATATTTGTAGTGGTAGCAAAAAGATCATGTTCCAAGAAGATATTTAGTACATTTTCTTTATTTACTATAAATATTAAAACGTATTTTTTTATTTTAGTAATATGCACTTCATTTGGAAGCTTTATTCAAATAGTTGTGCCTTGGCCAAATATTGTCCTATCTTACTCCACTTTACAGTAAAGTTCAATTTCTTGACATTAGTTAATGCATTAGGTGTCATGAACTAACAATGAACAAAACATGTTTAATTCACAATACACTAATAGTATTATTTTTACATTTTAAAGTGTATACATTTAAATTCTATATGAAAATTCTTGCATCATTTACAGACCTTTGTGTCATTGCAAACCTCTTTGAGTTTTGTTTATTTTTGGAACACAAATAAAGATATAACCGACATAATTGCTTTCTATCATTAATAGGTTTAATTAAGGCTTTTACTAACATTTAAATGCTGGTCATTGCACATACATTAGACATCAAATACAATAAACAAGCTCAACTATTCTTGCTTGAAAAAAAAGGCTCAAACATGTTTGAATGGCACAATAGCAAACCCCTAAAATTGTCCAAGCCCCCTAAAAAGCAAGCACATTTGAGCTTCTATATAGATTCAAACAGATTACTTTTACAATGTCCTTGTAGTTTTTGAAGAATGCATGGTCGTGTGAACTTTGAGTAAATGGCCAAAAATAACATGACTATCTTAAAGGGTTACTCCACCCCAAAATAAAAAAGTTGTCATTTATCACTTACTCCGTCTTACATTGTGTTCTGAAGATGAACAAAGCTTCTACGGGTTTGGTACGACATGGGGGTAAGTGAATAATGATAAAAGTTTCATTTTGGGCTGGAATAACCCTTTAATCATATTTTAAATGAGCGAATGATACCAAAATTGACATTTAATTGTATTACGAACAAACATAAATTAACAATGACCTATAGTATATTCATTAAGATTAGCTCTGACTAATATTGTTAGTTGTTGTGGCTTGTTTTTAGTTCTTACCAAATGCTTTAAGTTCTGTGGTCCCACTTTATATTATGTGGCATTAACTACTATCTACTTATTAAAAAAGAAATACAATGTAGTTCATATTGTATTCCAAAACACTTTTGCTGCTAATGAGGTGGTATAGGTGTTTAATGGTGGGGTAAGGTAAGTTTTCTCAACTATTATGTTTTAGAGTGCAATTTAAAATTAAGTGCATGATAGTTAAGGCCAGCTAATATAATGTTGCGCGGAACAGATGGACATTTTCGCATGAGATTGCTAATAACAAGTGCAGGCAAATGTCTTTAATATTATCACAAATTAGAAAAAGTTCAAATATGCTATAATATAACAATTATTTAGCAGGATTTTTTTTTCTGCACTACAGATAGCCGAACCGTTAACGTCATAGCTTATCGATGCTTCTGTCTTTTAGAATTTAGCACCAGTAGCGATTAAGTACCGAGTTTCGGTACCCATCCCTAGTCAACATACAAATTGTTCTATTTTAAGCTGGACATTTCACTAAAATCTGTTTATCCTGACCCGTTTTCAACTGGCAGTATGTGGACTGCAGCTCCTGTCTTATAATCTCTTTAGAAGATGACGTCTGTTGCTTGTCTTCCTATCAAATGCATATTCAGCTAAATCCTTTTTGGATTTGAATTTCCACAGTTTGAAACACGGGTTAACAGGCGTTGTTCTATTTATTAGAAATTATTGCAAATGCAAATTGGATGCAGCGCTCATTAAGACAGTATCTCACAGTCTTTCCAACTTCTGTCTGATGAATAACAGGAAGAGACCCGTATCCCTGCACGAGCAGAATGGAAAAGTGATGGGACGTGGAGAGAGAAGGCGACCCCCAGGGAGGTTGTCATCACAGGCCTCTGAAGACCGAGCTCCAGGTGAGAAGCGTGACAGCAGACGATTGGAGAAAGCCCACTCGCAGGAGTACCCGGAAGATGAGTCCACCCATCCCGAGCGGCGAAGAAGACAGGAAGAGGAAGAGCGAGAGCGTCAAAGACGAGAGGAAGAGTATCAGACTCGGTACCGCAGTGACCCGAACCTTGCCCGCTACCCTGTTAAACCACAGAAGGAGGAACAGGAAATGCGCATGCATGCCAAAGTGTCCAAAATGCGTCAAGAGCGCCATCACAGTGACCTAGCCATCAACGAAGTTGGATTAATGCAAGATGGGGGTGAGGCGGCTGGAAATCGCATGAGCAGGCAACGAGTGGTTAACAACGAAGACCGCAAGACCCTTTTAGAAAACCATCGAGCTTATTCCGTGGACAGGACCGTGGGGGGTGGCATTGGGGGACAAGGATCCCTCACCAAACAGGGCCCTACTGGGCCCCCAGACCTCAGGGACGGACAGGACTGGGACCCAAAGGGGCACCTGGAACCTGGGTCCGCAGCTTTTCTGCACAGGGCTAAGCGGGAAAAGGCTGCAGAAATCATGCGTAAAGATTCTTCTCTTAGCTCGGACCAATCGGAGTCATTACGTCCACCTCCACCTAGAGCCTATAGACCCAAACGAGGCCTCAACAAAAGGCCAATGTCGATCAGTAGCTCAGAAGAAGAGGGAGGCTCCACGCCTGAATACACCAGCTGTGAGGATGTGGAGATCGAAAGTGTTAGTGAAAAAGGTAGGTGACCGCTATATAGCTAATTTTATTGTCCAATAGCCACAAATTCATTAAACACTCCTATTAACAATACAGCTGTAAATGTAGTGATAAGTTATTATTTTTTTATTGTATACTGTTTAGTGCTCATGGCAACAGTAAGTGTAAACAGATTGATATTGTGTGGGAAACTATTTTATTACTCAAGGTTATTACAGTAGCAGGTGTTGGGGGCAACAGTTAAGACCCAAGGACCAGGTGTTTGTTGTATCAAGACCAAGATTCAGAGATAGAATTAATCGAAGAAAAATGTACTGAAAAAAATAGTTAGCAGAAGTCAGCTTCAATCCTCATGTAGAGTTCGTAGGCTGCTCTGCTCACATCTTACAGACATAAGGATATATACTCCAACAATGGTCACTAAATACTAGGGATGTAACGGTATTGTAAATACCATCGTACCGCAATATAAATTTTTTCCGATAATACCGTGGTCGCTTGACTCGATAAAATAAAAGGTCTTCTGAGAAAGGTTTGCTCAGGCGAATGGAGCGAACGGGAGGTAGTGGGAACTACAATTCCCATCAGCCCAAGCATGCCCATCATTCTTTGCGTTTTGTTGTTGTCTCTACATATCAGTGTTGCCAACTTAGCGACTTTGTCTCTATATTTAGCGACTATTCAGACCCCCTTGGCGACATTTTTCCCTAA
>JAUCNO010000626.1:9430576-9448305 GCA_032353835.1 Enteromius viviparus | reverse complement strand
CCCTAAAATAACTATAATCTTAAGTGTTCTAGATTTTTGTAACTTATATTGTAGATTGTATGGTTAATAGTAGTTGTAAGCGAAGGATTTCAATGGTGTCAGGGTGTAATAAAAAATAATTCGGCCCGCACAAGGGGACATTTTCTCCGATCCGGCCCTCAACCTAAAATGAGTTTGACACCCCTGGACTACAACAATCTGTCAAACTTCACTGACACACTGTAGGATCCCCTTCGTAGTCAGCTCTTTAAAATGCAAAAGCATGTTTATATTCACTGCACATCTGAACATATGCCCAGTTCTTCATCAACATTTGATGAATTAGTGCTGCCATGATCACTAGAAAATGTATACAACATCTATCTTAAATGAAAATCTAATTACCACCTGCACACCATGGTTGGTAATAGTGAAACCTCAGTAATACTTACTTTTGTGCAGATGGCATATTCTATAATAATACTAATTTACATAGAAAGGAGGCTATGGCAATGGCAATAAGAAAAATAGCATTCCTGAAGCACAAACAGTATAGCATATCATTAATTATGAAAAGTTTAGGGGTTTTATTCAGAGAATGCATGAAATAATTAAAAAAGTATAACTTTACTGCAATTACATCACTTCAGATAAAAGTGTAGAATGCTAAAAAAAGATAAATTACATAAATGTAAAATAAAAAGAAAAATAATGATGTTTATTTTTTATTGTTGAATAACAATTCAAAAATCACTTTATTTTAAACTATGGGTTGAAAAAAAAAAAAAAATATATATATATATATATATATATATACAGTACCGTGCAAAAGTCTTAGTACTGTAAGTATTTTCCACTAGTATTTTCACCATCATAAAAAACAATACCAAAAAATTTTAAGTCGGTTATATTTTGCGGTTGGTTTCAAAAATAATTCCATACATAGATTTAATTTATACATTTTTATCAATATTACAGTGTTTGGTAAAACAGCTTCTGTTCTGAGGTACATTTGCCCATAGTTTTCCAGGTAGCTTTCCAGGACATTATGATTTCCATTAAAGTTACTATGAAGCCACATAAATTGTGAACAGCTCTGTATAAAAATAAAAAAAATACTGTACTGTACAAAGTGGTTAACCACAATCAATAAATATTACCAAATGGCTTAATTGAGATAGAAAAGCAGACACTTGAGTATCTTTTTCTTTCCTCTCTCTTTTCTCATACAGTATATTTGGGCTTTACTAACCAATTATATCTTCACCGTTTCTGATCAGTTGAGAGAATGAAGTTTGTTTGTTTTCAAACACATATAGAATTAACATAAAATAATTTGGGGAAGTTGCTAGTGTGACATACTAAACGCAGTCTAAAATTATAAAAAAATATTCAGTTTCCTTATACAGTCATCATGAATTGTAAACTAAAATATAGACGTACTATATATACTACTAAATATTATTTCTCTTCATTTTGATAATTTTATTTTTAATATATATTCGTTTAACCAAAAAGATGCTTCAGCTATTCATATTTCATTAGAGTATTGTACTCTACTGTCAAAAAATGAATCATTTACCCTGCATGTAGAAATGTTTATTGTGCATGCTGTTTGAGTTCATTTGTTTGTATTCTGCTTGATTCACATGCCACTCTGTCTGTGTAAATGTGTGTCCTGTGTATTGTACTGTGTGTATTAGAGCCCTCTTTGCATGCCTCACCTCATACCTCCCATGCTTGAATACTGAGCCAGCACTGGATCCCAAACCCAGACCCCTGTCTGCTCACCCTTCGGTCACTATCCTCCAGCCTGTGGAAGAGAGACCCACCTCCTCACTTCCTATCCACACCCTGTGTCCCACAGAGAGGGGGTTAGGGTGTAAAGATGATGAAGAGAGTGCAACTGGACAGTCCTGCAGTACCTTGTCGCCGTCAGTGGGCACAGATACAAGGCAGCTCCTCCGAACCCCCAGGGGGCAGCAGAGAACGTGGTGGCACTGTCAAAGTGTTCTGCTGTGTCATAATGTAGACAGATTAAATAACTAAACCAAACATGTCGTGGTTTAATTAACACAATTATGTCTTAAGGACATGGGGGGAAAAAATTACACTTTTATTCACTATGTGTGAAACATTTAAGTAGTTTATGAGTGCTTCAAGGGAATAAGTGTCCACTGTTATTTTGGAGGAATTTGCTCGTTGCAAGTCTTTGGAGAATCATGGGTAATGTAGTTTTTCACTTAGAATACATTGTTGACCATGATGATATACAAAATAATTTGAATGCAGTTTGATGGCTTCAGCAAAAGCACGTACCATTAATTAACAGCATAAGCTCACAACCAAATCCTCAATGGGGAAAATCACCATGATTTTTACTTCCGGATCCTGAAACTGTATTCTGCCTGGAAACAATTAGCAAGTAGCAAATCAAACAGGAAAACATGAAATAAAATTGTGCTTGTAAAATGATTTTATGGGGTCTTTAACTGGTGTTAACTAGTCTTGACTACTGCGAGAGTCATGGTTCAGGCTAATTTTATATAGAGATGCATTTTATTTTTTGTTCGATACTGATTTGTGTCATTTTTGATTGGACAAAAATGATCGCTTTTATTTTGTGCCAAGGTTAGAATCAGTCAGATATAGTCAGTAGGCTCTGGTGTAAATACCACAATAAAGCATTTTAAATATCATTTTCAAGAGTGTCTGTTTAGTGTCAGTCAGTGTCTTTTACCTTTATATAATGTATAGACTAATTTGTCTTTTTTTACTCGCTTACAGTCGACAAGTCAGAGCCTCCTCTGGTCGAAGCATTAGCGGTGACATCAACACATCAGAGCGAACAGACGGCAGCCAGTCTGACACTGCCCTGGGAACGGTTGGAACCGGAGCAAAAAAGCGCCGCTCCAGTCTTAATGCGCGGTTTGTGGCTATCGTGGGAAACCGTCGCTGCCGAAGCACCTCACAGATCAGTCAAACAGGTTCTGTTCTTACTGCTTTTTTGATGATTTATCCATGACCAGCTGGGCATTATTACAAGTTAATACAAGTTATATACAACATCCACAATAGATTTAAATCCTATTTTATTTTTTCAATACTTATATGTTACAGAAATCAAATGCAATCACTGTGTCATGTTATATTTGACTGTGAATCAGGTATTGTTTTTATTTCCATTAAAAATGAAATATTATTCTTTTAAACCCAATAAATTAACAGAAAGTTGTAAGCTTAAGCATTTCTAAATGATCTGACTCTTAATAATTCCTTCATATTGGTCTAACCCAATGTAGTCAGGCTGATTTAATCATATTAAAACTTAAAATAAACCTAATATAAATATATTCTCATTTAAAAAGATTAGCCTCTACCTACACTTTACATACATTCACAGCATTTTTCAGCTGAAATACAGACATAGATTATTGATTAATAAGGGCTTATTTTTTTGTGCATGGTTACTCCCTAGAAGAGTATAAATCAAGAAATACATTTATTTTATACTAAGTATATTTTAAATCTATTAACATATTTACTGACATATCGCTGAGATTCATTGATATAACAATTATAATTTATCTGGACAACTAGTTGTGCACAATGCGCATTTCTTAATATTACACCTAAAATATGTACAGCATACAGTACATACAACAACCAATATAATAAAATGATGCCACATTTACACAAAATCTGTGTTTTTGTCTCCTCTTTTTAGTGCACATTTCACTCTGAAAGTGTTGTAAAATGTGCAAAAAGCAACATAAAATAATTTATAATTGGCATGTTTAGTCAAATAAGCCTTGGAAACCATTACATTTCAATATTTTCAAGATTTTTCGCTAGACAACACAAGAGGGCACTCAGTGTTTATGTAATGTATACACTTCGGCACTTCTGCTGAATTCAGAACTGCATGCTAGCATATTACTCTTATTGCCAGTGCGGTAAACATAGTAATAATAGTATGATTGTACACTGTTCCAAATTCAACATTTGTCTCCCTTATTATGCTTCTTTGAGTTTAAATGTATGCTTTAGCTATGGTTTGTCCTCATCAAACATGAGCAGGGTCTTTTCAAAGGGGCACCTGTGGCTATTTTAGTGCTTTCAGATGTCAGCACTCACTCTTCATTGTTTGATATAATAAGATTTTTCATCAGGCGACTTATGTCAGTGCCACAGAGCTTTTTCCTTTTGAAAAAGTCTTGAAAGCACATTAGAGGAGTCTAAGACCTCCGGGGGAACTGCATTTTGTTCTCTCTGTTTTTTGTAAGCAGACAAAAAGGGATTTGGGATGAGGAGACATGCCCTTGTTTTTAAGAGAGATAAAGGGGGGTGGTTAACGCAGTTGGTTAGCATCCATCCCGGTGGGAGCTACATGCACTGTCAGATTATTTCGCTTTCTGCTTTTAACATCAAAAAGGATGTAGTATAGTAAAGAGATAGTGTGCAGCTTGACCAGTATTGTTTAGAGAGGACACTGATCCAACTCTTTAAAACTTTATCACAGAATGTGAACTTTTTTTCTCTAAATAAACGATACAGACTTCTGTTAAAAAGTCTCTTTTCCTGATTGTTTATGAAATCTGTGCATCTTCAGAAGCATCCAATAAGAAGTCAAAGGGCAGTCAAGGGACGATCCAGCGCAGTCAGGAGACGGGAATGGCTGTGGAATTGCAGAGGAATATGAGTCGTCAACCCAGCCGTGAATCTAACAACGGAAGCATGAACAGCTATAACTCTGAGGGCAGGTAAGTTACTTTTGCATTATTAGTATTTGATCACATATTTCATACTTCTAAATATATGCAGGAGTTATGCCCAAAAATCTGATAAATATTCTCTAAAACGACGCAGAAACATTTGTTCTTATCATTACATAGCAATAGTGAATTCTTTCATGCACATGTCTAAAAGCATGAGTCGGAACAATTTCCTATTTTTGCAAATACAGCAATCCAGAATAATTTTCCATATTTTTTTTCTCTTCTGAAATTTCCTATTTTACACTAAGGTTATTATTTTCTAGCAATAGCAGCCTACTTAAGTGCCGTTCCTGTTTCCTTGACAACCGCCAGTCAGGCATCGTCATTATGCCTCAAAAAAAAAACTAACTGTTGAGTTTGTGGAACATACCTACATACTGTATAAACCTACAATATTCATTAAAATAAGACTGATTAAATACTGCATTTTATCTCCAAAACTTTAATGAATCTACTATAAATCAGAAAGAACAACAACTGAAGTATTTCATGTCAATGTTTGTTTTGGTCAGTCCAATCTTCCCAGCAGTTCGAGTCGAGACTCAGTTCAGTGACTTCCTGGATGGACTGGGCCCTGCTCAACTAGTTGGTCGACAAACGCTTGCCACACCAGCAATTGGTAAGTTTTGTTTATTTGTGACCTTAGACTACAAAATCAGTCATAAGGGTTGATTTTTCAAATTTGAGATTTATGCATAATCTGAAATAATTAGTTAAATTAAATAATAATTGTAATAATTATGTATGATTAAATGGTTTGTTAGGATAGGACAATATACAACTATTTGAAAATGTAGAATCTAAGGATAAAATTAAGAGAAAATCGCCTTTAAAGGAATAGTTCACCCAAAAATGAAAATTCTGTCATCATTTGAGTAAATTCAAATCTGTGAGAATTTCTTTGTTCTGCAGAGCACAATGGAAGATATTTTGAAGAAAGTTTGTAACCAGGCTGTTTTGTGTTCTGCAGAACAAAGAAATTCTAACAGAGTTGGAGTGTAAAGGATGACAGAATTTTCATTTTTGGGTGAACTATTCATTTAATGTCGTCCTTAGCAATCCACATTACTGATCAAAAGTATGTTTTGATGTATTTACAGTAAAAAATGTACAAAATATCTTCATAAACGGATCTTTACTTAATTTCCTAATGATTTTAGCATAAAAGAAAAATGTATAATTTTGACCAAAACAATTTTTTATTGGTTATTGCTACAAATATACTTGGTTTTGTGCTCCAGGGTCACATTTGTGGAGTTTTTAATTTTTCCTTGTAGCATATTATCCTAATGCAAAGTTGCTTGCATGTAAAAAGTTTTAATTACATTAATTGCATAATGTGCATACATACTGTATGTGTTGAGAAATGTAATACATTATACAACTGAGGTAGACAAACGATTTATAATTGAACTTGTGATACTATTATTATTGCACTTGAATTGTACTAAATACATGAAATACAGCCCTAATTCAATTACATATTTCAGTACAAAATTCAAAATAGAACTGCTTATGGAAACAGCTGAATGCCGCTTATGCTTTTTGCATGAACCATTTGAGTAAGTCCATTACGCAAATGTACCATTTAAATAAATCAATTAATTTGCATATTCTGTGATGTCCAGGTGACATTCAGATTGGCATGGTGAATAAGAAAGGCCAGCTGGAGGTGGAGGTGATAAGAGCACGAGGTCTCATCCAAAAACCAGGGTCCAAATCACTCCCCGGTGAGTCACTTCTGCTCTATTCTGATTCAAACTCCATATGTCATAATACAACTCATCAAGCAGTTCTAGGCAAAAAAAACAGTCCGATTTATCAGAGCTAGTCATACTCATGTCAGTATCGCACTGTTAATATCTGCCTAATTTGATTCGTTCTTTACATAGCTCCATATGTCAAAGTCTATCTTCTACACAATGGGGCGTATGTAGCTAAGAAGAAGACAAAAATTGCACGCAAGACACTCGACCCGCTGTACCAGCAAACGCTGCAGTTTGAAGAAAGTCCACAGGGTAAAGTGTTACAAGTGAGTCATGCGGCTTATTCAGCTTTTTTTTTTAACATGTCGTTTTAGCAGTCGAACGAGTCTTCTCTGAGGAAAATATCATGTGAAGGGCTGCATGTTTAGTTTAAATGGATCACTCCTGTGAGATTAGATATTATTAACTTTGATTATGTGACCTGAGAGGGCCATGCACTGATGAATCTGTTGATTTTATTTTTTTTATCCTATTAGGTAATTGTCTGGGGAGATTACGGGCGAATGGACCACAAATCCTTCATGGGTGTTGCACAAATCCTACTAGAGGAGCTGGACTTATCCAGCAACGTGATTGGCTGGTACAAACTTTTCCCGCCTTCTTCCCTAGTCGACCCAACTCTTGCCTCACTAACTCGACGTGCTTCTCAGACATCCCTGGACAGCTCGCCGGCACCTGCGGGGGTTCGATCGTAGTGGACTAATAACATTAAGCACAGTCTGAGAGACAACAGGACAACAATAAGAGCCAGGCAGAGAATGCGATGAAATAACACAAAGCTTTGTTCAAATCTGACAATCACTCCTGTGACTTTGTTTTTGTTTTCCTCTTTGTGGGTAGCCCGTGTTCTGCCAAGTTTGTTTGTCCTAAACGAAATCCTTTGTTTCTCTCACTGTTTGTCCCGTGAGACTTAGGGCTGTCTACACTAGCACCGCTATAGGGCGACATAGAAAGCAGGGTGATATTCAGTCAAGTCTTCATCGAAATGTACGTTAGCTAGTTTTTAAAAGAGCATCAGAATGTATCAACCCAAAAACAAAGGTGACCTCTGACCAAGGGATTGTGGGGCCTCGGGTTCGAGGTCCTATCTAAACCCTGTTTGTACTGAAAGTGAAAGGTCAGGAACTTGAAAGACGTAGGGCGTCCCCTGGGGAGGTTGTCTGGAAGGGCAGGGCCTTTCTTGCTGCCTAAACCTGGAGGACCTAAAGCCATGGTCCATTTCCTCCAAAAACAAAAGTTCCTCTGTTTTTAACATAAGTGACAGCTAACAGAGGCCGCTCTCGTCTTTTATTTACCTTCGTTTGTTTTTTTTACATCTCTAGCACGTTTTATGATAAAGAACAGGTTTGTGTTGTCCAGTGTTCTGTGAAAATGACATGAAATGCTAAAAAGGAAATCGAAGGCAACGTATCTGGAAATACATACATTTCTTTGCACATTTTTATTTACATTTATTAACTAAAAACTATTAGATTATCCTACAGTGCGTTGCAATACATCATTCCGCAAATTGAATTCAATTTTTAGATGCTTACACTTATCAATAAATGCTATTAAAAATGTTTGGTTAGTTTGTGAAAAACATTATGTACCAAGATAAACATATTCGTGTACCAATTTAGGGTCTCTGCTAAAGGAAATCTGTCCAAGTATGTAAATCTTGTTACATCTGGGTTTTCAGACACTAAACTAACTTCGTTTGATGCTAAGTGTTCGCATAGACGTACATTTCTCTTTTTAATACGTATATACGTGGTTTCGCAAAAGCCACTTTCAACTTATACTGTACCACTCTGAGGCCACACGATTGGCCCCAGCCCTTGCACATTTGTCTTTATTTTGAATTAAAAATGCAAGCACAAAAGCTTGATTTTTAAATTGAAAAAAATAAAATATATATATATATCAAATAAAATCAAGCCAACTAGCTTGTTAATTTCATTTCCACTTTGTGTACCTTACAGAAAACAGAGAAAAGAGTCATGCAAATACAAACTCCTCTTGTGTGTCTCTGTAAATGTTGAAGTGACCAATCCGATTTTGCCATCACGAGCATAAACACCAATCATTTATCAGGCCACTGGCCCCTCCCTCCAGTGCGGCGGAGCAGCATGACTTGGATCAGTTCCCAGCTGCATGCACATTTTTGTAAAACAGACTACACAGATATTAAAAAGTAAAAGAAATAGATATGTGTTAGTTCAACATACTGTAGGCCAGCTTGTATGTTGCATGTACCTGTACAGTTTGCTTGTACTTGAATATAAGAGATAAACCAAGAAAAAGAAGCCATTTGCTTTCACTCAGACTTTTCAGATCAGCTAAAAAAAACTAGTTCATGTCCTCCATTCGGTGCTGAATGTTGCAACATTATTTTTCTTTCCATTTTTCTTCAAGTTTTTGATAATTGCTTTTTAGTCTTTTATATCCCTTAGGGGAAAATGTGCTGTACTGTAACACTGAACAAAAACTAACCTCCCTCATGTTTTACAGATTTTACTGTATCATAATTTACCTCAAAACCACAGAAATTAACCTAGAAAATGTGTATACATCCCATCAAGTTATTCAAGAGTATACTGATATCAAAACAGGAAATGTCAAAAATATATCATACATGCATAACACTATCCATGTTAAATGTAAATGTAGATGCACAGAGACTTATTAGCGCATGTGTGGTAAATATGAGATGACCATGTGGTTAAGCCATATTTGCAAAGGGGCCAAGGCTTACTTTTGAGAACAACCATCCCAACAAGGGACCGCTGAGCGGACACCTTTCTTATCATATGGGTCCAAATCTAGAGCTCTCACTGTCACTTTTAGAGGGCCGAAGCACTCCGCTCTAAAGCTGTAGCCAGATCCTCATTTTCTCTGTGCTTTCGAGCCAATTTCTTCACCTCTGCTATCAGAAAATTTTGATTGTTTTTCTTCATGAGAGACAGGTGTTTCTTTTACTTGATCAGTATTCTTGGGTAGAGGAGAAAAACAATGCTGACTGTTTACAACTTCTAGTATGTGTTCCACTGAGATGATGAAAAAGAAAAAGTATTCACTGCAACATTTCTGTTTGTATACAGGTGTGGCTCATACGATGTGTATGTTTTATATTTAAAAAAATGAGAAAAAAGTTCATTTTTATTATTTCCAAATAAATAAAAAAAAGTGTGTGAAAGAAATTTCAACCCAGTGTTCGTTCTCTTCTTGTTCATAAAACTTTTTTATTTGTCAAAAGTGATTAAGGCAAGCAGAATTAGAACCCTATATTACCCCAGATTTAAAATAAATAAATAAAAGTAATCACTGTTTTTGACCTGCACTTATACTTTTAACTTTCGCACCATATATTTAATCAACAAATAATGCGTTTTATTGATTTGGTTTAGGAGCAATAACATCTGTATGAAATCCTTCTTTTATATGACACTCTACGAACCAGTGTTTATATGATTAATTAATTAAAGTATTATTTTTAGAAACACCAGTTAAAATCAAACAATAGCTATAATAGCTATAAGCTTTTTTGTCCAACTAAAAATAAGTCAGAAGTCTTGCACATTCAAATTACAAAAGGCTGTGTCCGCTCTATAAAGTGGAAAGGCTTTAGGTATACAACATCGCAGGAGTCTTTCATGGGAGGGATACGTCCCCACTAAGTCAGTTCAGTTTTAAAAGCACAGAGAATAATAGAGGACATGTAGGCCTATAGCCATCATTCTTCATAGTTTAATTCAGATATGTAACAACACATCTGCAGCACCTGCAACATCAATAGCCTGATTTATAAAACCAAACCATGCACATATCATGTTTTAAAAAAAGAAAATATGGCAGACATTGGACCGCATGTAGGCTTTATGCACTCTCTGGTGGGATCATGCAAAGAGGTACAGCGACAGAATGCTTTCTATTTACACATATTCATAATATACAACACATGAAATAATCCAGAAATGTTCCATAAAGATATTTTGTAAATCTGCTAATGTAAATATATAAGAATGTGCATTGCCAAGGACCTCATTTGAACATCTTCAAAGACAATTTTCTTAATATATATATATATATATATATATATTTTTTAGTTTTCAAATAGCTGCAACTCCAAAATAATATCCTATCCCAAAAAACCATGCAAAGCTTATTTCTAAATTCTATAAAACGTTAGTAATAGCATTTTGACTCAATCTTTAAAGCTGTTTAAATATATATTTATATATTCTTTGTAAGGACCTACCTCGGTCTGCTCTGTCGCACTCCCAATGCTGAGAGAACGGCGTCGTGAGAGCTATTCAACAGCAGAGGGCAGACGTTTGTTAGAATCTTCTTCAGAGATTGGGTTCGTGTGATTAAACAACAGAGGAGAATCATGGACTCAACAATCCAGCCAGGGCTCGCTCAGACTTAACCCTGCGGGCAAAGAATTAAGCAATTAAGAAACATTTCAGATTTCGGAATAATTTTGGTAGCAAGAATTTGTCTATCAATTGATTCATTCTCAAATCAAGAACCAGTATGTCCACGTCCGTCTACTACAGGCAACCAGGCCTCATTAATGTGGGAAACTTTCCATCAAATATAACAAACAAACTCCGCCTAAAGCAAAAAAAAAGTTACTATATGCAATTGACTTAACCTGTATTGTCGTCTATTGCTGCAACATAATTGCATGTCCTTCCCCATTGCCTCGCCAGCTCGCGTCACAGCAATTAGCCTGATACATGTCCCTGAGTTCAGCAGCCAATGACCCCAGTGCTCCGCTCATGACTGATGGCTAGAAATGGTGCTTGTTGCAACAGAGGTCATGCAAACAGAAGTGGTTTCAATTGAGGGATCATTTTCTCAAGTTTCTCACCGTATAAAACGCATAAAAGAGTGAGTCTCATTAACACCAGTCCTGTATCACGCAGATGGTGAAGTGTATATTTCTATTCTTAGTCCTTGATGAGCTAGAGTCTGATGGTAATTATGCCTCTAATGCAGACGATTCGCATACTGTTTTCATACACGCTGGATTCTGAATCATTGGAAACGAAGTTGAGAAGCAAATGGAACGCAGGCTAATGAGCCACGCGTAAATCATCACTTTCCGACAAATGTAGGTGCTATTGTGATGCTGGACCCCGAAGCAATGTCTAAACGGGTTTTGGCATTTAAACATGTTACTTTACTGGTGAATTATTTATACCGACAAATCCAGCTCAAGATGTAGCGTACTTGCCGCAGCGCATAGTGTTCACAAAAAAGGAAGAACACAAAGCCACCGTTTACCAATCAGTTAATGCTGTAAGGGATTATTGACAGAAAAGTGCGTCTGAAGCCAGTAAAACCGATGTAAGAAGAGCCTGCACGGTGATATCAGTGACCGTTAAACTTAAGAGCGTCTAATTTGACAATTAAACAGACTCTTTTGCATATTCCCGAAGATAAAAAGATGAATAAGCACGTTGTCCAATATTTCGTCTTCTCACAGATGGATGGTTATGATACCGCAGGAGATCGGAGTTTAACTGTAGGGGAGGGCGAGCACAGATTTTATTTTGGGCTGTCTGACAAAAAAAGGGATAGCCTAAATAGTTAGAAGAGTCAAGGAAACTTTTATTAGAAATACAATTCTAAAATCTATTTTCAATCTGTTAAGAGTGCGAATTACGCTACTCATTCTGCTTATTTTTATTGTGTCCAATTTGTTAAGCTCTGGTGCAAATATTAAATTGGCTTTTTATACAATTTATTAGGGTATTATTATTATTAGCCTGTTGTTTTCTAAATGTAGCGAATCCGGAAAGCGACATTAACCTAATAACTGTTGCTATGGTTACCTCCTGAAGCGAACTCAATTTCTGTGGTTGTTGCTATAAACTGAGAGTTTTATAAAAAAAAAAATGATGAACTGTCTTTTATGTAATATGTAGTCTACATAAACAAAGAATTTAAAGCTTTGACGGCTACTGGAAACTTTTTTTTAACAGGGTAATTCCTGAAAGGAAAACATCGTGGTCTGGGGAATCGCACTGTGTCAGTTTAACTTAGGATATACGATTTTAAAACGAGTTGTTATGCAAATAAACATTTTACTATGTAAACACGTGTATGAACGCTCAACCGTCAGCCGGGGAGGCGACACAGAACTTCTCACGTCTAGATAATTGTCTATTATATTATTAACCAGAAGCGTGAAACTACTTTAGACTCATAGCGGCTGCAGACTCCAAGCATTTACATGAATATTACGGAAACGCTTTATATGTTCTACAGCATGAGCGCGCGAGCAGATCGGGCACTGTTCATTTCCTGTGCGCAGTAACGCGAAGCGTGTGAGTGCAGCGACATCAAAAGCGCGCGCTGGAGTAACACGAGCTGCACACGCAAGACTCAACTGCAGTCATATAAAGTCACTTTGACGGGCTCTTCTCATGGTTCACCGCCAGCAGTGACTTTATACACCTCCCATTCAGAAGCGAAGAAACTGGCGTTCGCGCGTCACAAAGGGAGGTAAATTGTATATTTTGAGTCTTTTTAACATTACCCGTTGGTAGTTTCTTGGCTCTCCTGTCGCATCTACTAGAGATATAACAGTACGCATGCCACGCGTGTTTGGGTCCGCGTTGGTGATGCCATGCCCCGCAACCACAGCGGAGATGAGGCCGGCTCCGGCCTCTGGATGAACAGCTCTCCGGGGCATCACGCAGAAAGTTACGGATTGCATAATGTGGAAAGTGGTAATAAGATGAAGAACAATTGTTCACGGCCGGGGGACGGACTGTTGTCCGCATCTCACGCCGGCATAGGCGCATCGGCCACGGAAAGAGAGCGGGGGAAACAGGGCGCTCGGCTGAGTCTGCTTGGGAAGCCTCTTGCGTACGGCGCGCAAAGCGGTCGGAGAAACGCGCGCTACCGGAGGATACAGAACTACCTGTACAACGTACTGGAGCGACCAAGATCCTGGGCTTTTATTTACCACGCTTTTGTGTAAGTGCCGCCTTTATACATTCACAGTCTGCTTGTGTGATTCTTAAAGCGCTGCTCAATTTCTCAAAGTTTTTCAGCTAGAAAACGTGTACCTGTTGCTTTGAAGATTTCCCCGTACATTTGCCACGTATGAATGGAAACATTACCGAGGTGGAATTTTGGCCTTTATAGGGCTATGTAAACGCCGATGTAGGTTTAATCTGAAAACAAATCTAAAGATGCGGAATGAAATGGTAGATTGTATTATTTTAGGGCGAATGTTGTTTTTATTCTGGGAGTAATGCAAACAGCTGATAGTTCAGCTGACAGACTACACACACACACACAACATCACCGCCTCAAGAGGTTGGTATTGTTCTTTTGGAATTTGGTGTTGGAATTTCAATCAAATCAGGGATTGTTGTGGAGTGAAAGAACCTGACATGCTAAATATTCATTCAGAGTAAGACTGATAGTTTGATTAGTATGCGCTCTCGGGATGGGGAAGCCCTGAAAGAGCTTTAAGAGCTTCTAATTTGTGTTGAACGGTATACCATGAACACACAAATCAGGCACAAACACAGACAACAAATTGAAGTGGGTCTTTGAAATACATTTTTAGGCCTATTCTTGTAATGCTGCTCTAAACCCATGACTGACCTTCTTCAATGGAACACAAAGAGGGAAGCTTTGCAATATGTCCTGGTTGCTCTTTTCCACTCAGTTTCAGAGAATTGGGGACCAGTAGTGAAAGCAGTCCTGTTTGTTATATATTCCAAGTCTTTGTCTAAAATTTAGTTTAATTGCATTAAATTGCAATTGCATTACACTAATTAAACTAAATTTTATTTTAACATTAAACTAATTGCATTACATTCGTTTAATTGCAATGCATTACAGCCTAAATTATGGACCATTCCTCACACAAATCTTTCAGGGGTTACTTGAAAGGTCAGAACAAGTTTGGAAGAAATTACCTATATGTTGAATACATTCCCAAATTTTAGGCTTTTGCATTGTCATCTATGTGAGACACAAACAGTTGCGAAGTGACCTAGGCTAATGTCGTGGTCAGTCAAATTGTCTGATATACTATATCTTCAAAAAAGATAAAAGTTATTTCTATGTCATTGTGCAAATCTTGTGTTCATGCTTAGGACAGGTTTCAACACTTGCACATCACTTGCTGATGAATTCTACCATGAAACGACAAATTAGATTTCTATGCTTATAGTCTTGCATTATTTGTCCTCAGAGGCTCTATTAAATACACTGAGGAGTTGAGACAAGTTAGGTTTCTCTAGGTTGTTGTTGTATGTTCTACAAGGGTTGGGCAAGTCTCAATACAACTCATTTCTCACCAAGTGTTCTTTGCAAGCCCAAACACTGCGATCTTCAGATAATGAGAATAATAAGGAAGAGTGTTTTGTGTTATGAGAGTTTATGAGAGAAGTAAGTCTTGCCAAAAAGGGCATTGCTGTTTACGCTAAGGATAATAGGTTAATACAGTAAATTATGATTAATTATTGATAAACAGTCATTCTATTATTATTTTTATTTATCCATTAGTATCTTATGGTACCATTTTAGTCAGATCTGCTGAAGTTTTAGTTTTACGAAACCCATTGTTTTTTTGTTGCCTCAATTTAGCGTTTTCCTACTTATTGTACAAGAGCATGGTAAATACATCACCCTACAATGGTGGATGAAGTAGTTTGGTAGTTTGTTAATTTGTGTAAATTACAAATTAAGTCAATATGTAAAGAACATTAAATATTTCTTCCCCTTTAAAAATGAGCGGAGGATGGTCTTCAGTTATTTAGTAAAGCATGTTAAGCAGAAGCCACACTGCAGAATAAACTCTTTCCTTCACTTTAAAGAGACAACAAACAGTGGTGCGTTTGAAGCTCACTGGATTAACTGTGATTTATCCCTGCAAATGTAACGCTGAGAAAGAGGGGGGAGGGAGGGGGGCTCAAGGAATTAAAAAAGAATTAAAAACGAATCCCCCTCTGTACTGTCATGCGTGCACCTTATACTCTATGACTTGGCCTAAAGATAGTTAAAGGTTTTTTGTTTTTAATGTGTAGAAGAAAAATGTGTAAGTCATTCTTGCCAACCTTTACACAAGCCCTCTTACAAAAAAATGTTGACATATTTTTCACTCTAATGAAATCATTAAAACCCCAAGCTTCCCAGCATTGTCAGCTTCCACTTCCCTCGGCCCTGATGCTTTTCAGCAGATGCTGTCCTCGAAGCCTGATAAAAGTGTGACAGTTGCAGGTGATTGACAGCTGCTGGAGGAGAAAGAGTCAGCAGACACTTGAAGGGAAAGTGACACAGGCCATGCTGCCCTTGTTTGTGTTAGCCAGGCAAAGAGCAGAGCCTTTCCTCTGAGGGGCTATGAAAACTGCTTATGATTTCATTCTAACTGAAAGAATGTGTGTGTGAATTAGCTGATGTGTAGTTATGGAGTGGTATTTTCCTGTTGTTTGGAGACCATTGACAAATACTTTAGAGGCTGTTAACCTTCTTGGTTTTCACTTTTAGATTGTACTTGTGGATCTTTAGGCCATTTCAGAATTTGAATTAAGTTAAAGAGACACTGGAGTGTGAGACCTAACACTGTCATATCTGACGTTTGTAAGCAGAGTCATTCACCTCTTAGTGGCTATGTTGCTCTTTCTTTTTGATGTAACAGCATCCCACACACATACACCACACATTTACTCATATGCAGATTGCCACGTCACCTTTTCTTTTTTACAGCTGTTAAATAATGCAAACTTACAGACATACTTTTCCCTAAACACAAACATAAAAAAGATACTTCATTTTAAGGTTCAGTTCTCACTATAAACTAACTGTAAACCGCAACAGTAAACTCATAATTTGCTGCTTATTAATAATTAGTACGATACAGTAGTTAGGTTTTGATGTTGGGTGGGATTAGGGACATAGAATATGATCATGCGGAATATGTGCTTTATTATTAATAAACAATCAATAGTAATATGCATGTTAATAAGCAACTAGTCAAGACTTCTCCTCTTTTGCCAAAAACAAGTGAATGCATCTTTAGTGGGTTCTCTTTTCTTATAACATACAGGAAAGAGAGACCCAGATAGACAAACTCATAGTCGGTTAAAGAGTTGATTTAGTTGATTTAGAGATTTAGTAAGATGAAAGGTAAGATGTTGTAGTCATCACACTTTCAGTTTCACATTGAACAGCTATACAATGGCAGGCATTTTAGAAGCTTTTAGTTACAGACATTCTCTACAGTGTCTTACATACAGACATGTGCACCATGTGCCCTCATCAAAACAGGAAGCTGCCGCTCTGCGAAACCGCTCTCTTGTTCAACATTTGCAGACTCCACTCTACTGATATTCACTCAGATAAAAGTCAAACTGTACTTCTCCTTCTTATGAGGAACTTCTTCTTAGTAGGCAAACACTGTCACATTGAGTCATCTTTATATTAAGGAATATCACGATTTCAGTAAATGAAGATTTCTGGACTTTCTGTGTTTTTGTGAGTCATTGGGCTGTCCCAAGGTTAAACAGTCAAACTGCAAGTGTAGGTACTTGAGCTGACAAGAGGACCAGGCTGCAGTTTAGAAACAGGTACTTTGTCACAACTGAAGTTAGTTAAGATAAATCATAATGCATAAACACGCTTCTTGAAACTTGTAAACACAGTAAAATGTCTAATGAGCAGTATTTAAAGCGAGTTGTGATTTTGTGATTCTTTTTTTTGTGTTGGCCGTATGTACTGTATTGTGGCAGTTTAGAAATAAAATACCCAGTAAGTGCTGGTATAAGGTTTCTTGCATTTAAAAAATATTAATGAACCACCCTAAACCTGATCAATAATGTTAACAAAAGCAAATGCGAGAGAACATGTTTAATACAGCAACCATGTCACCTTAATCCTAAATCTTTGAGCTCTTTTATCAGAACTCATGTTTAACTGGATTGGACTTTACTGGACTCCACATCATCCTATATTACTGTACCAGGTGAGATATTAAGCAAGTTACATGTAAAATCATGAATAATGAACTGATTATGAGATACAGATGTAAAAAAGTATTCATTTACAAATCATGTTCTATCGAAAAAGTGTTTTGAGGTTATAACATAGTATTGTGCAAGGACCACATGAGAATAAGGGTGCTTTCACACCTGCCTCATTTAGTTCGGTTGAATCGCACTAGAGTTCATTTTCCTACTTGGTGCGGTACGTT
>JAUCNO010000626.1:9417663-9428658 GCA_032353835.1 Enteromius viviparus | reverse complement strand
ATCTTTAAGTCCATCTCATGAAAAATCGGAGCAGAAACAAAGGTGTTGCGTTTATATTTTTGTTGAGTGTATGTATGTATGTATATGTGTGTGTGTATGTGTGTGTGAGTGTGTCAGAAGATACAGAGAGAGAGCCTTGTTTGCATGTTTCCAAATGAAAGAACCTCTCTTACCAGCTTTGGCTTGTCATTTCCACTGGTTCCAACCCAACCCCTGATACCTTCCAAAATAAACAACTCAGCGTTAACTCACTGTTTTCATTCACTTTCATTTCTGCCTATGCTACTTGTGGCTCAAATATCTATCTTATATACACTTAGGCTATAAATCCATCACTTTCATTTATATAGCGCTTTGATTGCTTTGATGCAGACTGTATCAAAGCACTGAACTTTATCAAATAGGAGAACATTGATGGTAATGTATAATGACAAAATTAAACTATTCATTTATCAAATGCAGAGACAATTTCTGTTATCAAAACAACAATAATCACTAGAAATAAGATGCAGCGTCAAGGAACCAAAACCCGATCTATAAGAGAATGGAGAAAAAAAAAAACTTGCGAGAAACCAGGCTTAGTTGGGACCAGTTCTCCTCTGGCTGGACGCCCAGGACCTAATTTCCAGTTCAATATTAAGCACGTGTCAGATTGTTCAAAGGACTTATAGTGTATGTGTGTGTGTGTGTGTGTGTGTTTGTGTGCATTTAATGAAATATAAATGAAAAATTATTTAGCATAGGCTATGTTTTGTGTATGTGTGATTCAAAATGACTTTTTTAAATTATGCGCTCAGAACGGTCTTCATAAGTATTCATACACAATCTTTATTAAATTCATACAAATGGTCTCAGAAATATGCCCCTGTTCCCAGATGGTGGGCCTTTATTAACCTCCTGTCTTTCTTTAGATTTATTTTCAAGAATGAAGTTCGAAGTCAGAGGGCAGCTCATATTTAAGGCCTTACTCTGTGAGACTGGATCAGTCTTAGAGGTCAGTCATAGTTCCCAGAGCCATTCTCAGGTCTGATCTAATCCTTCTTTGCCCTCTTCTCTTGCTCTTAACCAGTGAGAAAGAACAGGCCTTAGCATGGTCTGTAATGCGCCACACGATGTGCCAACTAAAACTTGCTCTTATTTGTCCTCCTGGAAGTACGGAAAATTTGCTATGAGTTCCTAACTTGTATTAAAGTGTGTGTGTGTGTTTGTGAATGGAAAAGGGGATGAGCTAACCATTCCAAGACTGCAGTGCAAACAAGTCATGTACTGTATGTCACATTCAATAAAATTTTCCTTAAGAGTGGACTGCAGCCACACTTATAGGTTGTGTGCAGAGTTATACGTTATAGGTTCATTTGAAGGCTCTTTGCTTGCAGAAACATGCAAGATGATATTATATACAGGGGCTAGTTCATACTGTCATGACTGTGTGTCTAGGTCAGTAAGTTCCTAAGAACTCGGCACAAAACCACGTGTTTTAATATAATATAAAATAAAATATGAAACAATACACAGAAAATGTATGCTTTAGAGTTTATACTTTAAATAAACTATACTGAAGCTAATTTTCCTTTTCTGCAATATCTGTCAACGTCTTGTCCTGTCCAGTGTGGTGGTTGTAGAGCAGCTAACTGAGCTGTCATGAAAAATCAATGTCCAGTGACGTTCCCTCAAACACACACATACCTAAAAACATGCACACACACACACACACACACACAGCTTCAGTTACTCTGTCGTAAAATTATAACAAAGACAAATGTGTGTGTGTTTTTAAGGGTCCATTTGACCCTGATCACAGAGCAAAATGCAGCTGCTGTAACTGAAGACAACACTTGTGTGTGGGTCTCTCATTACTGCTATGCATTTAATATTCTGACTTTATAGACTAGTAAAGGCCTGAGACAGACCTTACAATCTTTTGTTGATGATTTTACAATTTCTGTATATCAGTATAATTGTCTATAAGCTGTTAACTATAAGAGAATTTTAAAGGATTGTTTATCTTAGCCTTTTGTAACGAATGGAAAATATTTGAAGAGCAAAAAGGGATTAATTTGTAATAATATGTATAGATTATATTTATAGATAACCTCAAGTAACGTTTGCCCTCCATCAGTCCCTGGTGCTCTGGCATGTTTGCTTAAACCAGCAAACCAAACTCAGTCTGATATTCTTTTCATTCTTTTTTTAATGAAAAGAATTTCATTAAAGAATAAAGTTATGGGAAATTCATATTGGTAATTGTATTATAAAACAATGTACATTGTGTGTGACTGAATAAGCATTCACTCTTGTTTGGTTCAGTGTTTTCTTTAAGCCATGTGCTTTTACTGCTCCTATGTCACATGTCAAATTCTCCATATCTCTACACGGGAAGCTCCTCTTCTATGTTCATAGCCCCACTTCCTGCACCCTCCCCCATGCTGTTCCTCCTTGTGCCCCTCTCTCCTCAGCTTTGACTGTTCCCAGGTCAGTGTAAATTATATGCAAACCCTCAGTCTGCAAAAGTCAATGTATGCGACAGGCCCAGGCGTCAGCCACTTCCGCCTAAGCTTCACACACATGCAATCTGAAAGATCTAGGTTGTGAGTGAGCCCTTAATTGTCACTGAAATGCCACGGCTCCATTTACAAAAGAAATTGTGGCTTTTACCCCACTACTGTCATATAAAGTGTCCTTCATAGATGCTAGTTCAAGCTGGAATTGTTCTGGGTCCTCCCCATTGTGTATTACTGTCTAATTTTCTTTGTAAGCCATGGGAAATTCAGTCACAGAAATGGTTGAGAGTGACGCTGACCATAAATGTATTTATATGTGTGTGTGCGTTTATGTACATGTTTAAAACACATCAGGGTTAGTTTAGCATCACTGAAGTATACTTTTATAGTTTATTAGAGTATTATTATATATTATATTATAATATTATATTATATTATTATTAGAATATTTGAATTTTAATTATTTTCCTTTTTTTTATTTTATATATATACTGTATATATATATATATATATATGATAAAAAAGCATGATGAAAATAATTATATATTTTTTTATAAATAATAATAATAATTAATAATAATATAACAATTACATACAATGCATTTTGTCATAAACTACACCTGACCTTTGCTCTTATTTTTCCTGGGCTACAATTCTGAGCGTTTCTACATGTGTTTGTCTACCCTGTGTACGATCTTGGACTGTTTCTCTGTTACCGACTGTTTCTGCCTGCCTCGATCTCTGCCTGACTTTGATTTACGATTCTGTTATGCCTTTATTGCCCTGATTATTGTGTATCGACCTTGCCTGACAACTCTGATTAAAATATATTGCAAATGGATCCGAACGTCTCTGACTCTGCATCGCACATTTATTAGTATTATTTTATTTTTATTTTTCTTTAGGATTTCAATCTTGGTTAACTATAATAAATCTGAACAACAGTCCTGAGAGCACGCAGTATTCACAGAGTCGTCACACAGAGCTATTCAGGTCTATTCTTGTTTGATAGGTGTAGAAAGTTTTTTACATACAGTACTTGTAATCAAAGATGGCTAGATGGAGCACCACTGAATGGAACCGAACAAAATATTTTGAGACTCATGTCACAGGTGAACTACTTTAAACATGACGCTACATCTTAAAACACAACCTTCATTTCCATAAATGATAAAATGTAACTGTGAAAGACTCATTTCAAAATCCTGGAGACCGAATACAAGAATGTAAACACCCACTGGGTCTAACTCGTACAGGCGACTTGTGCTACAGAAATAATCCAAAACAACTCAAGAAAGAAAGTAGTGAAGTTAAAGATCTGTTATATCAAACTGAATTCTTTTCAGAACTGAACTGAAACTGACAGTTCAACTTTTCTTTTGTTTTTTCAAGTTATAATTATAGTCTATATGCATGAGAGTAAAAAAAAAAGTGCATAAAAAAAATGGTAGCCTCTGCCCCAGTAGACCTACTGATAAAGGCCGCAATCAATCAGCAATCAATCTCATAGCAGTCAGTGAATCATTCAACACCCTCTGTTCCACCTGCAACAACACGGGCTTCTTCAGTTTCTTTCCAGATTACAGCTTGAGCCACTCCAGCTCATGTTAAGACCTCTGGGGAAATCAGAAAATTATTCTCTGTCACTTTACAGGAAGATAGTGTGTCATTGTTTTGGCTAGCATGCTAGAATTTCTTCCTGAATATGGAAATGTAATGCCTTTCTAAAGAGGTTGTTTTGTTCAAGATTGGATATACGTGTTTGCTAAGAATCATCCGTCACTTTCCTCTATCACCTGCTTCTGCATTGCAAGTTCCTCCATGAGCTTTGGTACTCTTAAATCTAGGATTATTTTCATACAATGTTACATGTTAATATAACCTCAGCCCTTTCAATCAAACGCTGGAAAGCTTTTGGAAATATATTTAGTGGAAAGAGGATTAGGGGTTGCAAATGGTGGACTTGGCATTACATTTGTACAAATAAATGACTAATTTAATGTAGTTAAACAGCAGGGCTCCAGACTGCGCATGTGCAAACAAAAATATGAATCTGTGAGAGATTGCCACTTGCAACGATATAAATTCACTTTACAATTTTTACAAGTGCATGAACTTGCACAAAAGTTTCAGTAGGGAAATAAATATTTTGTGTTTGGGTGCCAAAATATGTTCAGGGAAAGCAAAGATTGTCTTTCCAACTCTGAGAAACATGGAGATGATGAAACATGAAGATGAAAATATATATTTTTAAAGCAATCGTCAACTTTGTCTGAAAAGAGAGAGAGAAATTTAAGTTGTGAGATATACAATGAGCAGAGGATCATCTTTCCATCTCAGTAAAAGTTCAGAAAGACACTAAAATGGACACATTGGATTCAATAGTTTGCATGGCTCTGAAATGATCATTGTGCACAGACAATATTTTGGGACTTTTGTTTCAAAGTGGTAAGAAAAACAGCGTGGGAAACATTTTCATTAACAGAGCAAATCATATCAAAAAGAGATTGTTTGTGAGAGAACACAGTGATAGTTAAAAGCATATAAGTGTTGTAATCGCAAAAGAGCTTTTTTTTTTTTTTACTTATTGGAGCCCATTGCTCCTTAATTGATATGTTTTATCTGGAGGAGTGAAACATCAGTCTAGCTGCTCATTTGAAAAAGTGCCTGCAGCCACATTCTTTAAAATTTAATCAGAGACATATCTGTTTTTCACAAAACAAAATCTAGTACCCTTTCCAGCAACAAGCTATGTTTTCCTAAAAATAATGGCTTATGTAGCATTACACTATGCTAATTTTAGGGAGACTGTATATGTATCAAACTATTTAGTTTGTTGCTGATGTTCATAAATTGGGATATGATCTACTTGTTCTATAGTTTTAGTTAGTTACTTGACAACACTACATATGAATATTATAATAGAAATAGTGTCGAGTTGGAGTTCGAGAGGTGGAATTTTTGCAGAATTAATGCAATCAGTTAATTGTTTATATACCCATGCATTGGGATTGACGGAAATACATTTGTCTCATACGTTTTGTCTCCTTTGGAGTAATTGTCTTTTTTATCATCATTAGGCTTGTCCTTTAATTTACGGTTCACACAGATTTTTCTTTCTTGCACAACAGAAATTATGACAAGTGCTGCTCTCTCTCTCTCCCTCTTCTTTTTGTGCTATCCGTGGCCAAACAGCTGCTGACAACAGGGTGTAATCACAGACAAACAGCCAAGAGGCAATCTAAAGCCTAATGAATAAAAAACTTTTCATTCTCACTCCATTTCTCTCCATGGGAAATAGCTTTTAAAGCAACCATGGTTTAGTGTCTTGACAACCCTGGGGTCATACACCTGTGGTATGTCTGTAGGTTTAGAGCACTATTGTTACCCTAAATGGATAAAAATAAGCATTTTTTTATTCAGTGATTATTTTCATCAATCTTTTCGCACAGATCTGACCTTAAATAAAATCTTCATTTAAAACTCACCGTGTGCATACATGGTTGTTCTTTATTTTAGTTGATTTCAGCCTCACTTGCTGTTTGGATTAATATTTAATTAACTCTTACATGCCTGCCTGCTCTCTCATGGTAATTTGTGTAATTTCATGTCAGAACATGCTTTGTAAATGCTTTAACCTCATGTTTGACGTCATCTTGATTCTTTGTTCCTTGAACTTGCTCACAGCCCTAACAACTGAAAAGAACATAAAAAAATAACGCTGCTACAGTACTTTGTGTACCTTAGTAAAGTTTACTCAAAAGCATTAATTTAACAATCACGTGTGCCAAACAGAAGTGTTTTTATACACTGCCTCGATCACTCCTAACAGGGTAGTTAATGCTGTCTCACAAACAACTAGGTCTTTTATTGCAGCATTATGTTTCTAAAAGAGTCACTATAATTAAATTTGAGACTCATGAACTGTTTTATTACATTTGGGTTGTTGTTAAGGTCTCTTGTGAATCACTATACTTTATTTGTTAGTCTTTGTAGATCTTGGTGTGAAATAAATGTTCCATAAAGCCTGTCGTACTGTTAGCGCTACCAGTTGTTTGGCCATTAATAATGTCAGTATGAAAACATATGGGTTAGGGGGTACTGTGTGTTTTAGGCCTCTCAAAACTACACACACACATGCCACACATGCTCTCCCTCCCTTTTCTGTCTTCCTCATTCACACCTGTTGTATTTGGATGTCATACAAAGTCACACATGGTTTGTATTCCTAAAATCCTCTGAAAGGGCTAATTTAGTAACTTAGCAATGCTAATGTTTTTAGCGGCTGTGCTCACCGGCTTTTGTCTTTACGATCAGTTCTGACCAGCTAATACAATTTATAAGGTAAAATTTTGATGAGGACAAGCAAAATAGGTTATTTTTAAAGCTTTAAATTAACAGTTTAGCCAAAAATGGAAATTTACTGAAGATACTTACCCTCAGGCCGTCCGAGATGTAGATGAGTTTGTTTTTTCATCTGGACAGATTAACAGAAATTTAGCATTACATCACTCGCTCACTAATGGATCCTCTGCAATAAATGGCAGTGAAGCAGTCAAAACATATTTGTTTAAAAGTTGTTTTTAGTTCTCAACTGTTCACTTCTTGCTTTTTACAGTACTTCACAAGATGATAATTGATGGACTGGAGTCATGTGTATTACTTTTGGATTATTGTGATGTTTTAAGCAGCTGTTTGGACTTCTGACGGCACCCATTCACTGCAGAGGATCCAGCGGTGAGCAAGTGATGTAATGCTAAATTTCTCTAAATATATTTAAAAAAACATTCATCCAAATTAATCTAAAATTACTCAAATTCAAAACCAAATTTGGAGGGTGAGCAAATTTTCTGAATATATTAAATTTTACATAAACTAGGCCCGAAAGAACACCCACAAGTTTGTGTAATTTAATTACTATGTTTTCAAAGTAGTTTATATCCTTGAATTCCACATTTTATTACACCCTTTCTCCCTCTGTTAAAGTCTTTAAGTTGTTACAGGCTTGTTAGGGAGTTATTGGGAGTTATTTCTTCATGATTGGGTGGAGACTAGAAAAAAAAATGGTTCTAAATAATTTGAAGAACATTCATCAACAATGGCATCCACACTGGCGGCTGCACATACCCCTCCCTGCTACTTTCTCTTAAACACACTGCTGTTCCTATCATTAAGGGGACATTCCATAAACATAATGGTTATTATACTGTACATATTTTAAGTAATTGTTTTTTCTTTACTACTTTCAACTGGCTTAACATATGAAAGACGTGGACAATCATTGTCAGTAGTTGCTGTTATCTATTATTATTGATTTTCTCAAATACTTGTTGCAGCCCAAGCATGTTCTGTACAACATGATCGCTGACATTTATGAAGGTGCAGTTGTTAAAGTCCTGATGTGTCAAGGCACCGATTCAGAGATCGCCACAGCAAATCAGCAGCCACTATTAACAAGGAGCTTTCATTAGAGCCCTAATTACAGAGAGACACCCAGTCAGAGTGGGTGTTTAAGAGAGAAAGAGAGAGAGGGGTGCTGGGAGGATGGCATGAGACTGGCAAAGATAAAAAAATATTCCTGACCTCGTCGTCGGCCGGAGGCCAAACATGTGATCATGTGACAGCAGCTGCAGGGGCACCTCTAGCACTACTGTACTCTCTACAGCTCTCACACTGATTCCTGCTCTTCATCTCCACTCTCTTTTTTTGCTTCTAGAGTTTATTTTTCTCCTTTTTCTTTCACATTTCTAAATATGTCTTAGAGTGTCTTTACCACTCTCTTTATTTCACTTTCTCTGGGATTATTTTTTGATTCAAGTGTGTTTGCATTTACTTCTTAGTCTCTCCTTTCACTTCTTCATGTTCCTTTTTTGACTTCTTTCTTGGAGTATGTAGGAGTCATCATATCCGCTCTATCGTGAGGTCTGTGGTTTCTGCGTTGCTCTAATTTAGCACAACAACAATTATTTATTTGAGTAATGTATGACTGTAAAAAGAAAGTGTGAGGGTGATATGTGATTTCTGAGGATGTCCAGCCTCTGTTTCAGTCTGTTTTCTATACAAATAGCTAATTGATTTGCTTAGTTATGGTGCTCAGTAATAATTAATGGTTATTACAACACAGTCTCACGAGCAATTCATACGTATTTGTACGAGGTGCCAAATTTGTGCCAATTCGTACTAATTCGTACGACCTCACTCGTACGATTTCGTACGATTTGTCTAAAATGACGTGATGGGTATGTTTAGGGGCGGGGTTATGTTTAGGTCATTCGTACAAATTCATACGAATTGCCATCTCGTAATCAATCTTTGTAATCATAAATGTCCTCACTGCCTTTTGATTGGTTTAATACATACTTGTTGAATAAAAGTATTAATTTCAATAATTAAAAAAAATTTAACATAAACATTAACTGTCAACAGTAATAATATTGAGATTATTGTTTAGTAAATCCATATTAGTAGACTTGTCTTACACTAAAGACTGGAGTAATGATTAATAAAAACATACACACACACACACACAATCTGAACCAAATTTATTTGGACAAATTGCTTTCCATGACTACTGTTCCTCGTCATAACAGCACAGGACACAAAATTTTTTGTTTAAAACGTGTGCTATGCTATATTAATGTTTTGTTCGTGGTATCTGCCGTGTCATACTGCAGCAAAATATCATAGTGTTTACTACTTTAGCATAGTGACTTTATGCTTATGGCTGTCTCCCAACTGTGTTGATATTCAGTGCAGCACTCTAGTGTGTGATTTTGCTTGATTAACGTTCATGTTATTGTGTTTATTTTCAGCTCTTAATCAAATATAAACTTCAGAAAACTTTAATCAAAACATTTAAATATCACTTAGTGGCCGGGGATTTTGATTGAACTTTCCATTATAAAAATACAACATTTACTTAGTCATGCATGCCACTTTTAATGTCTGATGTGGATATGTGTGTGTGCAGGTGTCCGCTTGTTTATGTGCACATGTGTAAGCGAATGCATGATTCTCTCGAGAACTGATTTAACTGGAAACCAGGAACTGAACTGAAGAAGGACATTTTCCCAACGTGTTTCCATGTTTTCGGCCCTATGAGCTGATCGTTTTAGATCTGTTCCTTTACATTGTGCTTATATCAGCAGCCGGCAGGCAGAGCCTGATGAGAGAGAATCACAACTGTCCTAAGAAACAAATCATCACGCACTGACCGGAACGGACACCCTGTTCTCCCCACCACTGAATGAAAACACACACACACACACACACAGATAGTCTCTGCTATTATTGTACATGAATGGTAGAATTGAATGGAATGAATAAAAACATGAATGAAATGCTAAATCACTGAATACATGGAGAAATGCTTTGGCTGTATACAAGTGACAATTTACAGGTTGTTAATAGTATTATACATTTATTCATGGAACATATAAAAATGTATTGCCATATCTAGCAATTAATTTCATCAAATTTTGACAAATTCATCGCTAAGACAAGGATTGGTACACTTGGGTGTGTTTTGAGTTCTCTGTTCTGAACTTTCTGTTTTGATTACTCAAAGGTCAATAATAATATAATTATCTTTTTTAACTTGGAACCAAAATGGATTAATTTCAATAAATTATATACATGAGATATATTTAAACCATTAATTTAATGAAGACTATAGTACTATGGTTTTCTCTGCGGATGTAATATATTTATTTATTTTTAAATCTAATGCACCCTTCCATTGGCTTTTCAGTTCAAACATTGGTTTTATGTTAACAAGATGTAATTTGTTATTTCTATTTTCTTTATAATTCTTTATTTTTTTATGATTTTATAGCCTTTTGTTTTCCCCTCCGAAACATTACAATATGACTCACTCTTCTGGTAGCTATGAGACCACACCATATTATCGTCTATTATGGCTTTTCTTATCCCTTTCCATCAATGCAAAATTGCATTTGTTGCATATATTTGAGCATGTGTTTTATGTCTATGAGTGTCGGTGGGTGTGTGTATGTGTTCTTAACAACCCACTTTTATTCGTGGTTGTTTGTTATGAAAATGTCACTCAGATTTTGGCTGTCATTGCATTTGAATGGGCTGTTATGTAAATGTCCTATGGGATGTGATTTAAAGTGGCTTTTAAAGGGGGAAATTGCACATTGTATCGGTATATAAGGGAGAGAGGCTGTAGAGAATACTGTATATGTTAAAAAAAGCCTCAATGTCACATACTCGCCTCCGATAATTGAGTTATTAGTGAAAAGAACATCAAGCCTAATCAAATGGCATATGAAGTAGAAACGCTTTCATTTTAAAAAGGCCATTGTGAAAAACTATAAGTGTGTTTGTCTGTTTTTATGCTAATTTAATAAGCAGACTTAAATGACAGAATTGAGTGTGTATGTTCTAGAGCAGGTCTTCTCAATCCTGGTCCTGGAGGTCCGGTGTCCTGCAAAGTTTTGCTCCAACCTTGATTAATCTCACCTGCCTGTAG
>JAUCNO010000626.1:9395034-9411348 GCA_032353835.1 Enteromius viviparus | reverse complement strand
TAAAAATCTAAATAAATTAATAGAAAAAAATTGCAGCCTTATGCAATTTAGAAATTGCATGTGCTTAAATTGCGATTTTTTAGCGATTGCGATTAATTGCACATCCCTATTTTGGACTCAAAACCAGTTGATTTTTTTATGTGTACTGGCAAAAAGAAAGAAAGAAAGTTTGGAATAGCATAAGCTTGGTAATGATGACAGAATTATCATAAGTTTGCTTAGAATCTTGTTGCTATTGTAGTCGTTCAACAGCATTACAGCGCAGTCGTGACAGGCGTGCAAGGTGGCTTTTTTTGTCTTGCAGGAGACATGCTGTTTACAGCGATACTTGGTGCATTTAATTATAAGCTCTTCTCTAATCTTGGCCTGCTGCAGACTCTGCCAGCTGAGACATCAGACAACCAACAGCACAATGTGAGGCTCTGGGAGAAAAACAGGATAGCCTTGACAAAATAACCAGATTAAACATTAAAGCCCAAGCCAGCACTTACTTGTACAATGGCTTCCCATTCTTTTCATATTTTAGTGCCAGATCAGCAGGGGCTGCATTTACAGTACGCTTTCAGGCAGGTGGTTGTGGTAAAGAAGTTTTATAACAGTTGCAGACCTTACACAGGATCTGCAAGTGAGCGATGTGATGCTGCAAAATACAAAATGTACACTGCAAGCACTTGTGGTATTTAGGGTTTTGGATTATAACAGAATCCTTTAAGTCTTCACTGCAGACAGGGAATTAGAATTCTAGATGTTAATATACAGCGCGTTAATATATGTTAATAACATTAATATGAAGGAATTCGGTTGCTCCAGATGTGTCAACAGATCAACACCACATTTCAGATTTTTTATTTATATAAGTATGTATAATATAATATCATTTTATTATTTTGGTATATTATACTGTCAGATTACTACAATAAAACTAGGCTACATTTACTTTTGAATGATGCTAATGATAAATTAAACAATGCACAGTTAAATTTGATTATACTGTGCTCCCGGATTTGGAAAATAATTCAATACTTTTTCTGTCTTAATGCAATTTCAGAGAGTTTAAGATTAATTTATCTTGTAAGTATACTGTAGTAACATTTGAACGATAACCATGGAGTCTGTGTGTTTAATGCTAATTCAAGAATAACACGTTTTTTAATGAAAAAGGAAGGGGGTGGGGGGAGGAATCATGTTGGAAGAAGTTCAGAGGGGTTTCATTTAATTACCTAGGAAGAAGAACAGCTGGTTCAGAGCACAGCGACAAGATGATTTTGTACAACATTGTTGTAGTTCAATTAAGCTATACAAGATAATACAGCTGTTCACTTTGATGTCCTAAATCAAAAAACAGAAGTAGCACTGGCTCAATAGATTTTTTATAGATAGTAAAATAATCTTGGTTGTTGTTAGCATTACTTCAAGATGTTTTTCATGTGCAACATAAATTACACATTTAAAAGTTGCCACAAAGTGACTACAACTACCACAAAGGAGATTTTAACAACTAAAAAGCTTTTAAAAAATATATTTTATTACAAAAATGTACCAAAAGTAAGTGTCAGAAGCATAGGAGAGTCTTCAAATATTGTCTAGACAAAACAAGACTTACATTTTACAACCTATAACATAGTTCTGACTGCGTAGTTTATGCTAGAGAATAAAAATGTTAACCACAGACCTTTATTCATAAAAACTGAAAACAGCTATTCTAAAAACCCGTTGGATATTTTGGAAGCAAATTATGCTTCCTTATTGGCTACAAATTGACGTCAGGAATAGAACTGCTCTGTTACCGATAATATAATTTAAAAGGCAGTAATGATATCCATAAAGACACTACAGAGGTCATTTCCCCAACAGATATCAGTTGACTAACCCATTTGCAACACCAGCGTTAAATCAGTCCTGAAAAGCGAACCCGAGAGAACTTAAACATATGCGAGGCAGTTGTGTGCTACATGTTTGTTGTGCATCTCTCCTACCTACTGATTTATTACACGCGCTAATACAGTGGCTAATGAGAGGCCATTACAGCAGCCAGAAATAGGCAGAGGACGCAGAGACTACCATTTAGACTCTGCTAATAAAAATATATGGACCGTATTGAGGGTACATTCAGAGAGAAAAAGAGACACAGCGAGAATGAGAAAAGTGATTGAAATATAGGGTGACAGAAAGAGACTTCTCCTAATCCTCTTTAGATGTGTTTTCCATAGAAACTGCAAAGCTATTGGATGGATGTGTGTCGTCTACGTTTCCACTGGACAAAGCTGTTATGTGTGTGTCTGACAAATTTATTTTACAGTAAGTAGCTCCGCTGGGGCACATACTGCACATCTTGTAGTTTTAGACCATTTCCACCTTTCCAAGATCCTTTCCAACTGTGCTGATATTTTGTTGGGGGTTTTTTGCCAATAAAATACAGTCATTTTAATAGAAATCCATGCCATGTGTTTATTCCAAATTAATCAGTTTGGTAAATCAGATTCACCTCGTTTACCAATCAGCTTGATTTTGACTTCTGTGTAAGCTGTGCTTCATTCATCAGACAGACAATGACGTTTTTCGACAGCGGTCAAACCTTTAAGACTTCTATATGAAATAACTCTTCTGTTCTGATTGCTTAAGGTTCATCAGAGCAAGCCAAGCTGCTAAATATTACATATTGAGAGGTGATGTGTTTATGTTCTGACAGGGATAATGCACAGTCAGCCCGTCATTATGGTAAAATAAAAACCCAGGGTGATCTTGTGACATCCTAAAGGTGTTTATTTTGCCATAATGACAGGTTAACTGTACATTATCCTGCTAATTACATGGTTAGTTAGCAAGTAAATAAATAAAGGGCCATGGAATGTTGATCTGAGGTTAAATTATTGTTTTATGTCAGAAGGAAAATCCAAAGTGCTGTCAGAAACTAGTAGTAGGTAGAAGACGATCAGAATCTAGTGTTCCAGAAGGGTGTATAATAAAGTTTTTATGAATTAACTGTTTTTGCAGCTTTATTTGAACTAGCAGGAACTTTGTATTGGATTTTATTATACATTATAAATTGTCCTTGATATGTCACCTTTAAATAAACAATATTTTGCCTACTGGTTTTGCAGAACTTTGCTTGTATAGAATTAAGATTGCAAAAGTGCTGCTTACAAGGTTCACGTAATAAATATGTCTACTTCTGAAACATAAATAGAGTTGCCTGAGTTTAATCTTCAGCGGTGATGATTATACAAACAGCAGACCACAGACACAAACACAACTACGATTGGCTCTGGTCTGAATGACACCTTTATGCACTGAAGGGGAAGGTAGGAGTGCAGAGTCACACACACAGACTTTATGTCTGGAGTTGATTTATTTCTGGCCACTGCTTTCTAAACAGGACATGCATACACATTGCTGCTTATTATACTTTACTCTAAATGCTATTGTAGGTGGATCATCATTCCACAAATTTGTTTGTGTTTCACGGCTGAGGAAAAAAAACCTGCTGAGCCGTAAATTGTTGTTTTATACACTTCATTATTCTGATGTCCATATGATGAGACTTGGTGACGCTGATTGATGACATTCTGTGAACTACAACAGGGCTTTTGGGTTACTAACTTCTCCTGCTTTTGCTTCTGTTTTCAAATAAGGCCGTGATGATATATTTTCCTTAATTTCTCTCTCTTTTTTTTTTTTACAATGGAAAACAAGTGCTACCAAGATTAGCAGCAGTGTGTTAACTTTTATGACCACTCTAAAAGCTAACCAAGGTGGAGGGTTACAGCCTGTCTGAGACAATTTTCCACTTACGGACAAGTGGGAGTGAGAGCATGTGTGTGTAGTTTAATGTGGTGGGGTAATTGTTTAAAGTTATCCTGTCTTTGTGAAGTTATGACACAAGAAGAAAAGAGAAAGGGGGATGGAGAGAAATAAAGGCAATAAAAAAAACAAGCTAGAAAACTGTTTGCTCTGCATGGAAAAAAAACCCTGGACGTGTGTCTGCAACACATCGGGCCTCATTTATTAAACAAACATATGACAGAAAATTGCGTGTATGGTTGTTTCTTTGCAGAACTTGGAATTGATCAGTATTGACATGAATGGTGGCTACGATCAAATCTCATGTCAAGTTTCAGTTTTCAGTGCATGCAGGTTTTTGAGCTAGCCTGAACTTGAGTGCAGCAAAGTAAATCTGGCGGAGAATAGTATAATGACAGCGTTTTGTTCATTTAGATGATTTTCCTGACTGACAGCTACAGTATGTAAGGGTCATCATCATTATGGCAAAATATATACCTAGGGTGATCTTGAGACATGCTAAAAGAGTTTATTTTCTCATGATGACAGGCTAACTTTACATTATTCTACTAATTACACGGCTAGTTAGCAAATAAATAAAGAAAGAACCATGGAATGTTGAAATTATTGTTTTATGTGAGAAGAAAAAGACCACAAAGTGCTGAGAGAAACTAGTACAGGGTAGAAGATAGGTTGCGAAAGACCATCAGAATCTACTATTCCAGAAAGACGTTTACTAAAATCATAAGCATGATTTTATTCATTAGATTTTTTTTTTTATAAAATAAGTGAATGAATGCATACTGGTTTATTTGAATTAGAGACAGGATTTACCCATCATCACATCACACTTCTGCATTACTTATGTAAATAGAGAAACACCAAAATTATGTATATAAAAAGGAATATATTATTTCATTTGTTTTCTTTATTTCTTATATTTGATTAAATCTTATTGAAGGTGCAGGCATACATAACATATTAGTTAGTTTGGTATAAATGAGTTTACTCAGGGACGTTTAATAACATTTTTAACTTCAATAAATCAGATAATATGTAAAGGTGTATCAGTCACCATGTTATCCACAACTTTTCTGATAGCTTCTATTATATATAATTGCCCTTTAATATTCTTCTTTTAGATCTTTCTGGTGATTCAAAATGGCTTTTTGCTTCTCTGATAGAAAAGAAAAAGAGACAGTAAAGAAGAATGAGAGCAGTGGTGATATTTACTGATGTACAGAGTGACGATATTTGTTGGAAACAAATATATCAAGGCAGCGGTTGACAAGGAAGAGATAAAGGAATAAGATGAATGAGAGAGACAGAGGTTCCGGAAGGTAAATGCATCGGAAATCCTGGAGAGATTGCTTTTTATTTGCTACATTTGTTAAAAACAGCTTGTGCCATCTACTTGCTGCAGTCAAACTAATCCAGAGTGCAATATAAGAGCTTTTTTAAAGGTCAAAACACACTGTGAGTTTTTCTCCGTAAAAGGCTTTAGAGACTTGCCATTTTTATGATTCCTGTTCGGTATTCCTTAGCTGATATGTTGGCCAAAAATGGATTCTGTGGAAGAATTACTAACACGAGTTACTTAGTTAACTACGTTTACTCATGCACAACTATTTTACTCGGTGTTGTGATTTTTTATTTAAGTGATTTGTTTTCATGCTGGCCTATTATTGTGGTATCAATAACATAAACTCACCAGTAAACAACATGAACTGATTGTTTTACATACCAGTCAGAATGCTTTCAAGAAGATTGCTTGAACAGAACAATACATAGTATGAATCTGAGATTTTACAGTTTAGTCAGGGGTTTGACTAGTATGTTTAAAAACATGACTTAAATTGCTTAAATGAAGCATGATTTCTGATTTAAAGGGGTAGTTAGTGCAGTCTGTAGGTCAATGAGCACACAATCAGTGAGAGAGAAAAAGAATGTGCAGACAAATCCAGATTAAACCCTTTGGCTCGTGAGGATACAGTGATGTCTCAAGACGTGATTGGAACAAGATTGAACAAGAAAATGAACAATATTTATATATATTTTTTACCTTTAATATACCACTGGGTTCAACTCTGTTAAGTGTATTTACAACAGCCGATGCATGACGCCTTCTTCTTCTTGCTTTACGGGCGATCGCTGGCTCATACATGCATTACCACTACAGATCTCTCAAATGGACCAATGGCACTCTATCTACAATCTCAATTAGGAGTGTCAGTGGACCATATGAGACATAGGTGGTTGTTGTCAATGTGCACAAGAGAGTTGAACATTTAGTTGTGTATTAAAGGTAAACAATACAGCTAGTTTCTTGAAAAAAACGTTTCATGTCTTAGGACATCAATGTATCGTCACAAGCTACAGGGTTTAATTTGGATTTGTCTGTGTATGTTTTTTAATCTTAAAGACTATGTGCTCATTGACTCGAATTATATGACTTATAGATGGCAATGGTTTGAGTTAAAAATCTTTTTTGTGCTCTTCTGAAGAAACATAGTCATCTACATCTTAAAACATCAGTTTTTCATTTTTTGGGTTAACTACCCCTTAAATCTGATTAATAATGATGAACTGAAAAATGATTAGTTCCATAAATCTTTTTTTTTTAATAATACCAAAAAAATGATAAAATTCTAATTCTAAATCCTGATAAATATTCTGATAAATATAAACATATAAACAAAATATAAATAACGTAAAAGCTCAATCAGTATTAAAAGAATGTTCCATCAAATACAGTTTTCTCTTTTAACTACTTGTCAGCATGGATTGAAATTCTATTTCCTAATATTTTCTAAATGTTTTACACTTGACCTTTTTGACCTCACTGTCTAAAACATGCGTGTCTATTTGCTCAAGCCAAATGTGTGGGTAATTTAACCCAAAGACCTAATTTGGGTTGATAATCCTCCATAATCTGTATCACACACAAGTTTCAACCAGTGACATTACCACTTTCATGTTCATAAAAGCAGTAGGCTATGTATGGAAAATAAGAAAAAAATAATTAAAGCGAAAACTATCAACTACCTTCAGTTTGACTGGAGGGAATTTTTTTTGTGTGAGTGTTTTCTCTCATAACAAAATGACTCAGTGACCAAATGACTTGTCAGTGAAAACTGAAAAAAGCCAGAATGAAGAAGAGTTTAAAAGTTTTAAACCTGTTTATTTGTTATTTCACGACAGCTTATGACAAAAATTGACCTGGGGTTTTGAATGGAAGAACTGTAGAGGAAGACAAGAATGTGTTTGATTAAATGACTGAAGTGTTTAGTTGTTGGATGTTATAATGAATACAGCAGTCAAAGCTTTATATAAATCTTTGCAAATCTCCTTTCCTAATAATGTGCTATGGAGCATGTTTTGCAAGTTTACAGTCTGTTCGTCTCCCCATAGAAGCGAGGGGCGGGGTCAGTAGAGCTCATTAACTTTTAACTCAATATAGACTAGAATGGCTTGATTAAATCAGGGACATTTTAACCAAAATATTTATGGAGTCTTTATTCATTCCCTAAAGAATCATCCACTTGTGAAAAATGGGCATCTGATGATCCCTTTAATCAGCATTTTTAGAGCGTAATTAATAATCAAAATGTCAAAACTCAGACTTCTCTTATGGTTTAACATCCTACTTTTTTTTTATTTGGATTCAATTCTATCATTATGTCCAACATTAAATGTCTGATAGCTTGCTGCAGAACACAGCTGTAAATAATCTTTTCTGGATTTTTCTGAATGGTGCAGAAGTGAATGGGAAATCCTCCTAAAAACATGCAACCTACATGCATGCAGGCCCAGTTCACAAAAAAAGTTACCAAAAACTAGTGCAAAAGACTAAGTCTAGTCTCTGCTTTTTCTAATTTTTTAAATTGTTCAGTGCATGTACTGTCATAAGGCTTTTTATTTACAAAATTAACAATAAAATTGTGTCCAAGGGGGAAAAGTGTTCAAAATAAAAGGGGAGCTTGTGTCCTCGTCGTGCTCCTGGGACGTGTAGGTCAGTTAGTGTTCAAGGGGAACAGGTCCAGAGAAGGGGTGGAGTCCATGTTCCTCCAGCTGCTTGTGTACTTGGAGGCTCGCTCCTTTCGCGGCTTGTGTCTCTGGCGGCTCGTTTACTGGTGGCTCGCATCTCTGGCGGCTCAGTCCCTGGCGGCTAGCATCTCGGACTGGTAACATCTCCAGTGGCTCGCATCTTGGGCTTTGTAGCGAACCCCCTCCGCACCCTTCCTGGACCCACGAGGAGACCAGTGTGCATGCACAGGGGAAGAGACCGGTCTCTAGAGGAGAGGCACGCTCGGCTTTTAACAGCAGCGGTGATGAGGCTTCATTCAGTTCACATGCGCCTTATCACACGCCATCAGACTAGTTCACTCCTGCACCCCTCCTCTCCACAGTCGGGAGCCTGGAGAAGGGTGGCAATAAGGCCAAGGGTGACACTGATGTTAAGGGGGAGGCGGCTGCCTCGCCACAGTACAAAGATATAAAATCTTTACACACACAAATAGATGCTTGCAAGCAAGCACATGCACGCATACACACTTTAGGCCGAATCTTCTGTGAGTGCAGGCAGAAGAGTACTTTCTTTGCTTTTTCTGTCTGTTAAATCACACAGAAAAAGGTCACAACATTAATACAGTCATAACAACAGCTCTGACGGCATATTGTTCCACACATACCCACTAAAGTTATCCGGTTCTTCCAGGACCCAACATGTCATCTTTAAAAATGTATGTATTTTATAAGACTCTCAATGAGAGCCACAGCAATTTGGAGGCATCATTATGCAAAAACACCAACAAGGAGAGACCAAGTGGAACATTAGTCTTTCAGACTGATCCTAGACCAGTCCTTGTATGGATTTTTTTAACACTGTTCTCAGTACAGCAATTAGGATGATGAGGAGTCGAAATTGTGTTAAATGAAGGGTGTTTATGTTTTGTCAGCCTAATGTAGTTCTGTGACTAAAAGGATATTAAAGGGAGAATGAGAGAGAGAGACAGAATGGGCAAACTAGCTTGTTGAAAATAGTTATCAGCCCAAGGCCACATCGCACAAAAACCCAAACACACACACACAAGATACAGAGCTCACCTTCAACATATTCATTCTGTGTATCAGTGTGTGTGAGATGGCATGGCAGCACAAACAGAACAAGAGTGCAGCAGTCCGAAACCCCCCTTCAGTGCGCCTGCTGGATAATTTGGGCACCTGCTGTGCCACAACCCTGGCATGTACAGATGTCCTCTAATATGAGCCCTCCTACTGGACCTTTCCCTGATTCCCTAATCACTCTGAATTGCAGAGGTAGAAATAATGAGGAGTAATATCTGTCAGAAACATTATCCAATCTAAAATAAGATGCTATTAACAGAGCCGATTTCCAAAAGTGCCTGAAAGCAAAAAACATTACACTGTCGATCAGAGATAAGAATTTCCAAAAGGACTCGTTTCAGCAAGCCAACAGAGCCTAGAGCCATCTTTACTATAAAGTAAATTCTACATCAGCAATCGTTCTTAATTTTCACGTTTGCTTGTTCAACATACTGGAAAGGTCAAAATACACCCAATTAACACAAGCAAGCATACTAATAGATAATAAATAATAGCTCTTTCTTATCATATTTTCACTCAATTTGTCAAATAATACTGCATAGTGCATAATAACATTCTAAAATGATCAGAGTATTGCTAGAACATCCTTATTATGCATATTCAACACAATAGTACACAGCGATGGTGTAAGCAAACAGTAAAACAAGTTTGCCATCCACCTTTTGCTTCAACGCGGAAGTAAGCCTGTGGGTGAGGCTTCCGCTTCAGTAAATGCTAGGTCAATAATGAAAGAATAGCAATGTGCAGTAAACGATAAAACTGTTTGCACTACAAATCCATGTGTTCATAGGTAAGACCATAAATTAAAATAACATGCTAAGACACACAGATATGAAATATTAAGCAGAAAAACAAACTATTTCGTACAGCTAAAAATAGCTGGATGTGGATAACGCCGGGAGCTAGATCCATAGAAATTACAAATGATGGTGCCCATCAAGAAAAAGGTGGATAGAATCTTACCATAACTCAATGCCACTAAACAATCTGCCACTAAAATAGTGCTCCAAAAACGGCAGGACATCATGACTTCATATTCTTTTTGTCCATTTTAATTAGCTGATCCGTTGAAGTGATGTTGACAAACAAGGAGCTATGACGCAATGATTAGTTACAGCTGTTTCCAATCTCCTAATCTGTCTCCACCAATCAGAAAGCATAAGCCTTCCCCTTAAATAGACCTCCTCTTCCTCCCTTCTTCATCTCGTTACGCATCTCTTCTCCCCTGTTGCTTCGCTTCTTCGTCCGGGGTGGCGAACGGGAGTCGAGCCAGACATCGAGCTCAGCCCTGGTTACGGTTCTACCCCTAGTGTTCCATCTTCTAGGGCTCGGTGTTCACCGACACCCGGCTCGCTCCCCGGACAGCACGCTAATTGCGGCTAAATTTCTATCATAAGGAAGAGCGAACTCGTGAAATACAAATTGAATTTTTTACACTGAACTTAAAAAACCAGTTACATTTAATCTAATCTGTAATTTTACAAAAATATGGTCATCGGTCCAAGTCACAAGTAAAATAAAATATGAAAGCTTTACTTTCGCATTATGTTTTTGGCTTGATACTTTGAGTAAAATGTTGACAACCATACTTAAAGGGATAATTATCTTCTTTTGTGTTTCGCAGAAGACAGACAATCATACAGATTTAAAATGACATGAGGGGGAGTAAAGGATGACAGAATTTTCATTTTTTTTGGTGAACCAGTATAATTTCACAGTATGACATATTTTCAAAATTGACTAGTTGGTGGGTTGCATGAATGACATGTCAATATAGTCAAATCTGTCTTAAGAAAATCCTGAAGAAGCAGGCTGGTTTTGGGTTTTCCTGGAGCTGAATAACTATTGCAACTTGCACGTCTTCAAACTTTAACATTAACCATCTGCTATAACAACCTTTACTTTACTTTAGATTTACCTTTAGATTTTTAGAAATTGCTTCTAGTTTAACAAGATATTTATTTTTCCTCTAGGTCCATGGGTCTGGGGACATATATGTAATAAATACTATCCCCCGAACAAACATATACAGTAAATGCTTTTATAAGAGCTAGCATTCAGAAAATAAAACCACAAGATACAATGTGCAACACAGGCGAAGATAGACATGAAGGAGAGCAAGATCCTGTTGCAGATGTTTCGTTAGGATCAAAGGGACAATATTGAACAATACCAATGAAACTAATCAGGAACATAAAAACAGAAAAACTATACCTACTACTGATACACCAACACACAAGGTAATAGACTAACAATACACAGGTAAAAAAAAAAGTGACAGCAAGGGACACCTGAAAGAGGAAATAGGAACAGAGTACAGAGTTCAAAACAAGACAAAAGCTGAAACCATTACAGAGTGAGTGAATGTACCTAATGAATGTGTCTAATTACGGTGCAACAGTCTTATAGAATAGTGCAAAAACAGGCAGGAAGAGCCAGTACAGGCTTTATCCATTAGCTTTTCTTAATGGCCCTTCTGTCTGGGTGAAAGCTATGGCTTGCATGGAAATATTGCTCATTTCCTGGGCTTTTTCCATCCTTGTTTTTCTTCTAATCTCTGCAGTCTTTAGACTACTAGTGTCTGCTGTCTGACAGTCTATCTTCAGAAACTGTGAAGTATCTATATATATATATATATATATATATATATATATATACATAGGTATATATCCATAACAGTACATTTACTTTGATGTGAGGTTTAAAGAAATATTCCAGGTCAATACATGCTCAATAAAAAGCATTTGTTACGAACTGTTTTTTTTTCTCTTTTTTTTGGCCCTCATTTTCTGTAAAAACAGCTAAAAGAGAGGCACCTAGAAGCAGAGGGGGGCACTTTTGCACAGATTTTTCTATTAAAAATTAATATACATTTTTTAGATTGCTGTTTTTATTGCTATTTTTTAGTTTAAAGTTTAGGGTTTTAAGATTGAGGTTATTGCATTTATGGTATGAAATTGAATATAACTTTATTCAGATTAAGGCAGAAACATTGTTTACATCTGGTCATTTTAAAATGGAAGCTGTTATCATGTAATGAATTTGCCTTATTCATTTTTATCATATCAGCTGTGCTTATATTGAACTTGCATTAAACACATGAAGCCGTTCAGTCATGCTGGTCCTCAGATTTCCCAGCACCACTGATCATGTGTTGTGGCTGTACAGTGCGTGTCTCCTTCCTCTCTGCCCTCTTGCCTGTGGAGATACTAAATAAACTGTAATGACGCAATCGGCAGAACAACTGTGTCTGTACTTGCTCTCTTTCTATGTGTGTTTTTCTTCTTCCTTTAATCAGCCAGTTTACGTGCCACCCCTTTTTTTTATGACATTTCACAGCTCCCAACAAAGTGAATATCGTAATGTCACCGTCAGGATATTTTTAATTTGTTGACTATGTGGTTTGTAATTTTCATGTTATGTCATTTCTCCCCAATGTTCATTTACATCAGCTCCATTAGCACTGATTATGTGCAGAAATTCCGTAGAGCAGAAGGATAATTACATCTTTACCCAGGTAAATTACCATTGTGTCCTGTTTCCCTCTGTCTGTTCTGTCTGCATTCATGAGCATGTGACTAGTTTTACATCAGTGATCAGATTTTCTGTAGAACAGACCAACACTCTGCCAGAATCATTTTTCAAACATAAAAAAATAACATTAAAATGTGTTGGTTTATAATTGGTTTATAAATAATTTCAGTGAAACAGTATTTAATGTAGTCGACTTTAATATGAAGTTTTCAATATAGATTTTTTGACACATTTTGTTTTATTTTGAGTTACATGTTGCATAGTGCTGTGTTTTAAGGTTGGTAAACTTCATGGAAAAGTACTAGTAATTTTCAGCCAGGACATTTTTTTGTTTTTTAACAGTGTGTGTCATATTGCGTTTTTTTTTTTTTTTTTACCTTCCATAGAGTTGTTCATGGTTTTCTATGATGAGGGCGTATCATGCAACCTGTCCCTTTTGGCATCTGGCAAATTTGGCTAGCCTCTACCAAGTGACAGATGAATTTGCATCACAGTATTATAGAGGCCCTTGACGTCAACAATAAAAGATATGGGTAGAATTTTCTAATGCTTTTTTAAATTTGTTAAGCCTGCATTTTATATTATGCAATTATAATTACATTGTTATTTACAATTTATTATTGGCATTAAGCCAACCTGGTCTTATAAAAATATGTACCTCTGTGCACTTTTTGCGCAACACTGGTTTTACATACAGAGAAATGTCCACTGAGTGGTGCTAAAACAATACATTAGCCCTGGCACATTTTTATGACGTTGATGTAGGTACATATTGCTGTGTTTTTAGGGATGTTATATATTTAGGGACATAAAACATTGATAAAACAGTCCATGTAACATCAGTGGCTCAACTTTAGCTTTACGACACTAAGAGAATACTTTTTTTTTGTGCAAAGAAAACACAAATATCATAATTTACTCAAACCATTCTTTTCTCATAACTTACGGCCTCCTGCCATTTTATAGAGTATCACAACTCATGCATATGCTGTCTCCTAGGCATAAACAGCCGCAGATTATGTACATGCGCATACTTTCCCCCGGATGTAAACAAGGCCGATTACGTCAAATATGTTAAAGCTTGCAAATGCGTTGCAGTGTGATCCTCTCTAAAATGGCTAAAGGCCTACGTCACAAGAGAAGAATAGTTTGAGTAAATTATGATATTTGTGTTGCAAAAGGGAAGTTGAGTCACTAATGTCACATGGACTGATCTGGGATCATTTCAGTTGTGTTGCTATCTATGGAGGGTTAGATGACTCTAAGTCATAACATGATATTTAGAGTGTAATGTTTTCTAAACAAGATTTTGGCTTTGTAACATTCGTTTGCTTTCTATATTTGTCTAACTTAGCTTGTGAGATCGTGTTTTATGTTTATGTTCTCTGGTATTTTAGTGTAGACGCATGTTAATCCCAATTAGTGCTGGGTTAGCATAAGGACAAGGAATGGCACATACCAATTGTTCACGGACAAAGCCGACCTGACAAATGCTGCACGCACACACACACACACACACACACATGCTCACAGCTCTTTACTGTTAGTCCATGTGTGCTGGGACCAACAGCTGCTGTCCCCAGGCAGTCGTACAGGAAGAGCTCTTCAGACTAATACACGGGCAGTTCAGAATGGCCACTTCATTCCATGCGGTGACCCGAGAGATAAAGAAGAGGAAAATGTTAAAGCACAAAATCCTGTGATCGTGTTTTCTTTAGCACATGCCTGTGTTATTGTATTGCTCCCAGAGTGATCTGAGTGAACCTGACAGTCTTTTCATGCCCAAGTATTCATGGAAGTGGGTGTGTGTTTTTTGTGGGTGGTTGGGTATAGGTTGTATTTCCTATTAGAATTAACACCCGCTGCCTGTACACATTCATTCCAGGAAAAAGACATTTACGATAATGAATGATTGTGAGTTTGTGTATGTGTATGTGTGTGTGTGTGTTTTCGCTAAAATGATGTATTGAGGAAGGTATTGTACTGGTTGATTAATTACAGAAGCTGCTAAATGAATCTTGTAATTGAATGTCTCTAATCCCTGTTATCATTTAATTAGGGAAATTCCTAAAGTAGCATGCAGTACAGTAAGCCATAATGTTCAATGGCTTTTCTTTGCAGTTGTTATGAATGTAAAAATTTTTTTGCTGTAATTTGAAATTTAGTGGATTTGCATCTCTTATTGTACCTTTCCAGTAACGGAAAACAGTGACTCTCACTGAACAATTCACTACTTAAAATAGTCACTTTATATGTAAAGGCTTTGTTTTCTCGCTAGAATGTACTTACTTACATCTCTTGTTATTAAAGAGTAGGCTTAAAGGGTGATTAAGGTCTAAGGTAATTTATCCTGATTTGCTTTCTGTGGAAAACTATACAAAGTTAAAATAAATAGACTAAAATAAGCTTTTTCTGCCTTTATTGGATTCTTGGATTGTTTTATTAGGTATTTTCAGTGTAGCAACTTAAATGGACTTGAAAGCACGCGTTTTGAATTTTCCCTTTTTCATTGTTAGTTCACACTAGCCTAAAATGACAGTTTTATATAGCAGCTACAATTATTCATTGGCCTTTTTGTGGAAATGTTTAGAAGAAAGTGCTATTTTTCAGTGCCATGCAAAAAAATCTTCTAATGAAATTTAATTAGAAGGACAACATGTGGTCTTTTCCAGAGCACTTAGGGATTTTAATTTTGGCTTTCATTATTACTTTGCATTTAATTTTCCTTTTCTTTCTTTTTTAGTTTAAATGAGGAAAAAGAAACATAATGAAAGTCTTTTGCCTTTACTCTCTGTTAATCACATTATGTTTCAAAAGGAAAAAAGTGCTTTTACAGACATGGACGTTCTGGATTTCTTTCCGCTCCTTAATTCTGAGTCAAAGAATTTTATTAATGGAAAATTTTGAAGGGGGTTAGGTTTTCCGAAGCCTTTATGGACCGTAATTTTTTTAGCAATGCGATGCGTCTAGACTCTTACACACACACACACACACACACACACACAGTGACCTAGTATGCAGTGTGTGTGTGTGTATATATATATATATATATGTCTGAAACAGATGAGAACAGCTATATTTTGGGGTTTATTTTCCATGAAAGTTTATTAAAGTGTATATTAAAGTACTGTGCATGAGTGTTGCTCGTGCCAATCTTACATACTTTTAGTACAAAGTATGTGTGCTTTGTCACCATTTGATCTCAAACCTGTCTTTATCTTTCTTGGATAATATAGTTACTAAATAATTAAATGAAACATTGTTCTATTAGCAAACACCCTAAACCTTTCCAGTCTGTTTTAATGTTCTTTGTGTTTAAGGTTTGAAATAAAGCAGAGTTGATTCTGGGAGGATTTGTTTAATTCGTAAAGTCTGTTTGTTACGCAGTCTTGGATTACAGAAATTAAACAATTTCTCCATGTTATTGGAAATTCAGAAGTGGTTATCCACGTTAGTTTTGGATGGTCCTCCTGCATGGTCTCTCCTCTCTTTTAAAGAATGATGTGCATTAAGAATAAAATACATTGCAGATGAAATTAGGTTGTTTCTCAAATGACAGAACAATATACCGTAACTCTGATATGTAAGGGGTTTGAAATGTCTTATAAACAGACTGAGAAGAGTGAATAATGTGTGTGCCGTTTGCTCTTTGAATAGTGCATCTGGAACTTTTTGACTGGTACTTTTGTCAGTTATTTGAGCTATGCTTCTGCACGAATATTGTAAAATGAATATACTGTATACAGTACTGTGCCACTAGTATTTTCACTAACAAAAAATGTTTTTTCAAAATGTACATTTCCAAACATTATTTTTGTCATTAATTGTAATAATACAGTGAGATTATTGTCTGACAACAGCCAGTGCTCCACA
>JAUCNO010000626.1:9356919-9381708 GCA_032353835.1 Enteromius viviparus | reverse complement strand
ATGCGATTAATTTCGATTAATTAATTACAAAGCCTCTAATTAATTAGATTATTTTTTTTAATCGAGTCCCAGCCCTACTGATTTTATGAACTATTGTTCAAAGCTTTGCAGTGATAATTTTTTTTTGTCTCGTAGATGTAAGAATACAGTAATATTGTGAAATATTGTTATCAATTAATTTAATACATGTGATGTAAAGCTGAATTTTTAGCAGCCATTACTCAATTCCCCAAAGAAAAAGAAAAAAACATGCATGAAAAGCAAGATGATAAAGCAGGGCTGTGTTTATTAAACCATAGAATAGAATTGAATAGAATTGAATTAAAGCACATGGGCAGCACAAAAACAACATTATACAAGGGCATTAGAGATAAAAACATTTTCTTTTCGAATCGGATCTTTGCAGTGTTGCCTCTGTTCTCTGAGAGATTGTTGGCTGCAGGCACTTTCCATTTCTGGTTTGATTCCACTCTCATTTGGCATTTGGTTTGATTCAAATATTGTAACTGAACATTACTCTAAACAAGCACCCAGGTGGCTTTCTCAGGGTTAAGAGCATGTAATGCATAGAGCAGCTATTACAGAGATAGAAGCGTGCACTTGTGGACTAATTCTACACATGCATGTGTGTATAAACAAAATCTCACTGGAATCCTGATCCCACGCAGGTCATGGTTTCATAGCTCACACTGACCCACACACACACACAAAGATAAACACAAACAGATTTGCATTTCAGACATGTAGTGATAGACAGAATAAGTAAAGTTGCAGACCTTGATGACCCTGCATGCCTTACAGGAACTTTAACTCCCCAACCATATCTGCATGACGTACATGACTATCATCTCAATCTTTAACTTAGTATATTCACGATCAAATAAAAAACTCCTTCAGTCCTTCAGCTCTGGCCACTGTCATACTGGAGATTTTTCATTGTCTACTGTAGCTGACCAGTGATAATGTTCATCAATAATTCAAATTTACAGTATATTGTTTGTAATGTAGTAAAGCATCAGCAGTAAAAAATAATTTTAAAAATGCAATTTACTTCTAAAAAAAATATATCTTGTAATATATTAATAATAAATCAGTTTAAATAAACCAGATTTGTACATTCACGTGTATTCCATGTGTAAAGAAATATTTAGCACTTTTTATGAACTTAAAGCTGTTGAAAAAATAAACAAACCCCACATTTTAGTGTTTGCATGATATTTTGGGGATTTGAATTTAAACTTTTCCTGAAAATGAGGTAAAAGTTTTGCAAAACACAAATACAAAAGTTACATTTCTAAGAGCTTCTTTTTTAAATCTTTTTTCATCCTCACAGACACTCTATTATGTCACAGAACCAGATAAAAGATTTATAATTGACAACTGTGGTAAATGTCAGGAATTTTAAAAGCCATTATCATCTTTCACTAAGGCTGTTCGGCCTGTAAAAATGTCTTTCCTTGGATGCAAGCCTGCAGGGAGAACAACACAGACCCGTCCCCTGAGAGAAGAACCGACATCATTATGAGAGTAGAAGAAGGTGTCTGGGTGTCTCATTACCGTGTGACCCTCTGTCATTAATACCTGTTTGTGGAGAGGCAGAAAGAGAAGGCCGCGATCAATCAGATGAGATTTAGCTTCACATATAAACAGGTCTGATGAATGGCTGGAGTTTAAAGTGGGGCGACAGACTTAACACAGTTTGCACTAAGTGTCTGGGCGTAGAGTCTGTGCCTTTACTACCAGATGGCTGTAGAATCCAATCCAGAATTTATTTTTTTATTTCAAATCTGCATGAGCATATGTATTTGCTTAATATCTCATACTAACATTTTCATAATACTAACCAATTTCCTGCAATTTCACTATTTATGTGCATAAAATGAAACGTGTTGAGTACTATAGCCAGTGACTCGCTTTGGCAACCGTTTAACATACCTTGACACCACATTTTGCTTCCGTTTGGTGTAAGAAATTAATTTTATGATTTCCCAGATTGGGAACAATTCTATTTCAGTGTACTTTTATATCTTCTGTACTGTGTGTACCCAGTGTTTGAATTGTCAGAGCTCATTTCTGAATATATATATATATATATGTATGTATGATGTAGCCTATTTACTGTACACTACCATTAAAAAAAGGTTGTCTGTAAAATATCTTAAATGTTTTTGAAAGTCTCTTCTGCTTACCAAGGCTACATTTAGTTGTTTAAAAATACAGCAATATACAGTAAAAAAAGAAACAGTAATATCTTCAGATGGAAAAGTTTCTATTTTGGATATTTAGACAAAAAAAGGTTTTTCTACGGTATTGTGAAGTATCTTTATTTTTAAGAGTGTAGATCCATAACCTTCTAAATTCATTCTATTGCAATCAAGGCTGTTTTCAGTTTAGTGTTCAAAAGTGTTTGATGGATGTGGGACATTTATATTACATATTGATTTTCTTGAAACAGTTCATCAAACATTAGAAGTGATAATAGACTATTTTGCGACCTCATATATTGGCTCATATATCAGCAATATCCAAGATCCTTATATAGTAAATTGCTTCTCAGTTTTATCTGTGAGTCCAGCTGTATGTGTCCATTAGCCAAAAGGGCAAGAACGATCATCACTTTTCAAAGCTATTTAGTAAGATGTGCTACTTTTAAAATGTTTTTTAATATGGGATAATTGTGTGATTTCATATGACATTTCTGCAGTTTTATCATACACGCAGATGTGATCTCGTATATTGAAAAAAAGGATTAATCATACTTGTCTCATGTTTATTTTTGCTGTTAACTAGATTACTTTGCTCTCTGTGGTCTGTGAGCAAACTGTCATGACAGAGCATTTACAGAAGTTATTCTACACACTTAGTAGGATTATAATGTTATTTAGTGTGCCCAGCTGTTCCTCTTACTCCAAGCGTTCTGCCTTGCTAAATATCATTAGATGGTTGACGCATGCAATCCATCTGTTATTCTTTAATTGTGGTTTGTCAGAGGTATCATGCTGCAGGGATACAAGGAAAGATGGTGGGAGGTTGATGGGGTAATGCTAGTTAGGTGTTGCAATGCCAAGGCAAGGCAAAGTGATCATTTGGGATATGGGCGGAATTTAATTTGAACGAATCAAATAAAAGAAGATTTTGATGTTTAAAGGGACTCTGCTGTGACATAATTATTTCTTATAGGGTATTCAGTCATTTGGAAACATAAACCTCTTTAAACTGTTTGGAAGATTTTAGCACAAACTAAACAATTTGTACAGATTGAGTTGTTAAATTCTGAAGCAGCTGGTTTGGATGTGGAAGAAGCACTGCAGTAATCCTCTAGCCCTCTCAGCATCTGGACCCCTGCAGTTCCTCAATTACTATGCCAGGGCTTTATTTCAGGCACAGAAACTGCAGGGGCTGCTGTTTTCTCAACATGGCTAAACAATCACAGTTTCTCCAAAGAAGCACAGAAAAAAGGTTTATATTAAGATGACACAGAAGCCAGGCAGCAGGAGGATTATGCTTGAATCTGATGCATGTTTTTTTGTTATCATTTTTGAACATTTTGGGAAGTCTCTTGCAGTCGTAAAAAACGTCCTCTTTGCTCTGCTTCATTTTCTTAAAATCTTTACCTTGAAATTTTAATCGGATGGTGATTTATGAAAGGAACATTTCACCCACAAATTAAAATTCTTGCATGTTTTGCTTTTCTGTGGAGGAGACCTTTGTACAGTATATATCACTGTCCACACTTATTAAAAAGAATAAAGACTGAATCTTCAAAACAGATTAAAAAAACCTAGGCACATTGCAAAAACTTTACTGCATTTTCCAACTGAATTGAACACCGGTGGCAGTAAAGCACTTACAACTATTGCTGTTTGTTTTTTTTTTTATTATGATTATAGGGAAGTTTTTAATCAATCAGTTAAGGCTTATTTTCATCCAGTGCATTGCGTAATATAAAGTTATGACCTCAAAACACTATGATAAAGTTAGGTTTATCATAGTGCATGAGTTTTAAACTTATACATTACATTGTACACTAATGCTTCACATTTGCATCACAAAATCGGCTCTATATGTTATTGTAAACTTGCTTAGTAGCTCACCTGGTAAAGCACTCAACTTGCAATGTAAAGTCGTAGTAAAATAACTCAAAGACTGACAAGCAAGATAAATGGCATGGTTACTTCAGGAACTGTGTTTGTGTGTTTGTGTGTGTGTGTGTGTGTGTGTGTGTGTGTGTGTGTTTCCTTTTTATTAACACTTAAGTTAGGCATAGAGTTAAGAGTACCTGCCTGGTACTGTTTTCAAACGCTACAGAGCATTAACTTTTTACTGCTGCTTATTGTACATTTCATTCTCACACTGCTGCTAAATGTGCAAGAAGCAATGTAATATAATTTTTCAGACATATCACCACAGATAAATTTTTTCCAAAGAGCCTCGGTTAAAAAAAATTTTAAGCAGTGTGTGCAACCATGCATAACTTTCTACATGAACTTCCTTTCAGTTAATTTACTTCTCTTTAGAAGCACATTTCAGGTGGTGTTGCATTACGCACATCATGAACTACATTTAGTTCAGCGTTCATCATTAGTTTGGATTAAACTCCAACTCTATAACTGCATAGCCCTTCAGGACTTTGACCCTGAAGTCAAGCAAGACTTGAGTTTTATATAGGCCATCGCATACAGTTAATCTGCAATTGTCTTCATGGGATTAATAAAGTACGTATTTGTTTGTATAACACACATCTGTCATAGTTTTTACAATTAAACATGCAGGCTACTGATATTTTTAACATTAAATGATCATTTGCACGCCCAAACATACAGTATGTAAGCACACTAGCATTGAGTAAAGGCAGAAACACACTACATGACTATTATCTGAACAGATTTTAAAATACTTGGCATTATACACATGCTTACTTTGTAAATGGTTATAGAGAAAAACTGGGCTTCATACACTAAAGGATTGAGAACTTTCAGACTTTCAAATCATTCCAGATACTGTACATGCAGAAACTTGTGCCTCATTGCTAGATGTTTGTCAGATGAAAACAATTCTTTTTAAAACAATGTTTAAAATCCTCAGACTTCTTTTTCAGACTGTAAAAACCTTTCACTCCAACTACCCAAAATATATAGATTAGCTTTGACTTTTAGCAGCTAGCTTCGACTCCTCTAGACTATAATAATATCATACAGACATTTATCATTTCTTGCTTAGCAGCATATCTGATGTTGCCATCGAACCACAATGATCAAAATTGCGTACATTGATACAAATCTCTTCTTGTCATTGCAAGCAACTGCTTGGTAAAACAGCATGGAGTAAGTGTTAGCTATGATTTAGCATAGTGCTTTGACACTGTGAAGATTAGCCTTTGGTGCATCTTATCTTAGTGTGCCGATAAACACTAAAATAATTCATCTTTCTAATATGGTGCAAGTGCAATTACTGTAAGTTACTTAAGCTAGAGCTGTATGCAAAAAAGCAAATTTGTCTGGAGTTGTTGCCATCAAAGGGTAGGCAACTCTTTCATCCCTTCATCACTTTTTTTCACACATCAGACCAGACATCCCACTAGCAGGCTTTCATGGGAGATTGTACAATACAGTGGAGGGTTATCAGTGCTGTTTTTAGTAAGAGTCTTTGACTTTATCACTTTCTGTCATTTGCAATATAACTGTGCACTTAGTAATGTGAAGAGCAAATTTATGATAACTGTAAGTGGTCTGTTTATAAAATGTGTGCTCAGACTGTACAGCGGTTCATACACACAAAACACCAACAAGGTAACACTTAGCATCAAAAAATGCAATAAACATGAACTACATAATATAACATTCAACACAAAATGTACATTACCGATAAAAAATGGGAAATTTTTTTGATCATATACAGTGTCATACAGAAACGTTGACTGTTTAACAAATATGCTGTTAAATTGTATTTTGCAGTTTTCACCATATATGTAAGGTAGGTTATTGTTAAATCAACTAACAAGCTTTTACTACAGCATCTTTACAGTCTTTTTCTGTAAAAAAATACACACACATACACACACACATATATATATATATATATATATATATACTGTATATATACATACAGAGCAGCAACACTTTGGCTTTGGTTTTGTCCATACACAGACATATTAAATGTACTGTTTATTACATTTAAATGTATGAAATATATTGACATTTTAGAACTGGAGTTATTTCATATGTCAAAAGCCGGTCAATATTATAGTATATTAACTGGGGTCTAAGGTGATTTCGGGGCACTGGAGATGTTTCGACATGCTCTGATATTTGTGCTTTTTCCAGCTACTTAGAACTTATTGTTGGGCAACCTGTATTTTTCTTGTAATTTAGCACAAACTGCTCTACAATAGTATGTGACCAAAATGAATTTACATGTTTGCATTTTTTAGGAAAAAAATATTATGCGTGGTTAGTAGGTTTTGTGAAAAAAAAAGTAGCTGAAATAAAGCCATTTAACTCATACCTAATAGTCCTGCCCAAGACTTTTGAGTAACCAGTGTATAAGGCTAGAATATTTACTTCACAATGATTTGAAAATCATTCCACTTACTTTTTCAGAGAAAACAATATAGTGTTTTACATTTTAAAAGACATGTTTTGAGGCTGAAAGCCAGTATGTGAGGGAGTGACAATGGGTCAATAATATTAAACATAGGTAAACATAAAAAATAGACATTTATTACAAAACATTTCATTCAACATTTATTTTCAGTGTGCGTCAATTATAGTTAAGCACTATAGACAGCATTTGTTTCATAATCCTGAATGCCACAACTTTTCAGGATTCGGGAGGATTAAACAGCACAAATGTAAAGCTACAGTAGTATTTTTGTTATTACACTTGCATGAATTATTCAGTGATACCCCATTCATTATTTGAGCTGTAAGGATGTCTAATTTTATTCCTTTCTAAGTGGATGAACTTCTGGTTATGCAATACTGACAAATCAATGCTATGAGTGTAGTTCTTGTGAGATTAAGTCCTGGTTGAGCTGGATGCAGGATCAAACATTCCCTGCATGGATTCCTATCCCTGATGTTATTGTCTTCAAATTTGACAAAAAACTCATCTGTTTGGAAATAACGGTCTTTATAAAGAATATTAAGAGAGAAGAGAGAGCCGTTCTCTCAGTAGGAGAAGACCATCAGCACAGTAGCTGTAACGCTGACGAGGAGCCAATAACACTGCAGCAGTGTCCTTCACATGATGAGATGGCCTGACGACAGCCTGTTACTGCTAACAGAGTTCAGACAGAGACTAAAGTAAAAACATGGTTGAAAAGTGAATAGTAGGCAAGTGAACCTAAAGAGAGACTGTATATAGACTAATTGATGGGTTATGTGGTGACTGTTTGTTTTGTTACTTGGAAATGCAGCCTTGCAGTGTAGAATATTGTCATTACTGTACAAACAGATGCACTAGCTTTAATGGACAGCTGGCATAGTTGTATATTTGTGTTTTTGAATAGCATGATATACAATCCCTCCTCATACGCACTCACTCTTTATCTTGTTTATATTAGAACAGACACAGGGACAGCATGCAAGTTTCCAAACATGTGTTGTTTTACAATTGGTCAAGTCTGGAGATTATTTTTTTTGTTTGCAGAGCACTGCTTGTAAGGTTGCAAAAAGTAGCTTGTGTCTAAGAATAATTTAATTTGTATTACATTTGGACAAGCTGGGAGACTTGAAGGTCTTGTAGGTCACACCTGTGTATCTACAGTGACCATTTTTAAGTTATAATTAAAATAAGTATAAATTTAGGATTCCAGTTTTTAAAAGTGAAAATGATTCTCAGTGATCCCACTATTTAACCTCTCGATTACGTGATCTTGACTGGATAAAGGCTAAAGATTTTTTTTTAAATATGTACTTTATATGTTCATTTTCTACCTGATATACCTGAACAACCTGATACCTGAAAAATAAGAAGGTTCGAGTATTTTAAAAAATTCTAATATTTCTAAAAAAGCTAAAAAAACTTACAAACTTTTATTCATTATAAATATGTTGTAAAATGTGAAATTGATCCTCAAATAACTTATAGTTCACAAATAGAATTCACATATTCTATATTCAAGTCTTCCATATACTGTATTTTAGGTATTCAGATTGTGCATGTTTGGTCTTTTCTAAATCATTTTTAATCATCTTAAGAGCCTTATTTTGAAGTTTGCTGAGACGATAATGTACTCCAGATCCCTGCTTGAGAAGATCTGATAAAAAACATATTTTATTTTACCATTTAAATAAGTCCTAGATTTTGTTACCTACTTAAGGTTACAAGATTACTCTGGTGGAGGTGAGAGTCTTACACTTTGTTCTTACTGATGTGTCATGTGTTAAATACAGCTCTTTAACTTTCTAGGGTGCCAATGCAGCTTTGAGAGTATTTTGGTGATCATTATCTGTGCATCAAGACCTTCTGTGCAGCTTTTATAATTGCATGCAGGACCACGGACAGCTCACACAGCAGTAGTGTTTGCAGGATTGCCGGGTCTTTTCTTTTACCACATGTGCTGCTTAGAGCGACCACTAGACCGCACGTCAGTGAAGAAAAAAGCTTTTAAGCACACACACACACACACACACACAAACACACCAGAATTATCCCTCTTTTCCCTTGCTTTGTATTTAATTCTATGTGATCGTAAGAGATGTAGACACTTCTTACGCCATCAAGTTTGCTACTGCTTTCCTATTTGCATAGGCATGATCGTTCATAGGGGACTTGATTATTAACTATGTATAATACTATGTTTAGTGATATAAATTATTGTGACATAGATTGTGAGAAATATAATTTCAGGCTTCCATCTGCTGTTTTGAACATCAAATACGAAATAATGACATGGCATGATACACATCTTTGTGAGAGAGGGAGATTTGGTTCATTAGTCACTCGTCCCTGGCACTCACCTTCAAAACAAATCAATTTGATTATGCAAAACGATGCCTATTAAGTGCCACTTCAGAGAGCCAAAGTGTGTGTTTACTGTGGTCTGCATGTAAATGTTAAGATCCTCTCTTTCAACATCAAAGGCCGTGACACTCCACAGACACCAACTGCCACCCACCAGGGCAGGAAATGACACGCAGGTACAAAAGAACAAGGTAGGAGAGCAGGGTTGTGTAATTAGCTAGGGCTAACAGATGATTGATGAGGGAAGCTACTTCAGTTCCATGCACTTATTCTTTTTCCTCTGGAAAAAAAAGAGTGTTTTAGCCCTGGGCGCTGCACTAAAATAGTCCTGTCTGAGTTAGCTGACAAGAGGCAGGAGAGTAGAAGAGCTCTCTTTAAATACTACAGCCCTAAAGAACAGACAGGCACTGGCTGCTTGACAGATAATTGTACTGTCTATTGCGGTCTACTTTGTGCGCTACTTCATTTCAACCATCCATCCAGTATAGGTGGTTGTTGCAAATGTCACCCTGCAATTTTTATTTTATTTATTTATTTAGTTTCCACTCTCAAGGTTTTATTGGGAATTATACAAGAGTTAGTTGCTGCACTCGATGTTGACTGGTCGAGTTGAACAGCGCTGGGACTTTTTAATGCTTGTTACTCTGCTTCTGTGTTGGTGAGTTCAAGACACAGTATCAGTATGTGTGGATTAAAAGAAGGATTTTTCAGTGACTCACTGAATCAAAGCTGATTTTTTCAAAAAAGTATTTTTGTTTAGAGATGAAGTGAGTAACTGTCTTTATGGGTGAGTCATTGAATAAGTCGCTTAACCATTTCACTCAAAACTGCATATTCATTCACAAATTCTTTATGAGAAATTCAATCACTTAAAAACACCAATTCACCACCTTACTGTGTAAAAACTAGTAACTAGGGTAAAAACGGACAAAGCACATGCCAGTGTTGTTTCTCAAATAAAGCAGTTTATTGAACAGTAAAGCAAAATAGTGTTATATGATATGTCAGCACTGCCCTTAAAACATTTGGCAGCAACATTATTACTTAGTTTTAAATAATGTTTTTTTTTTGTTTTATTTAACAAACATTGTTTATATACAAACAATGTCACATGATGTCTTGAAGCATCTCTGATTACTTCCAGCACATGCAATATTTTGTAATACTGTACATTGTTCTGAAAGGACTAATTATGAGCAAATGCAGACATTCAGCAATGACATTGCCATATGACAGCCTATGGAAAACACTGCCCCTGACCTCTGCCCTGTGTTCTCTGTAGAGGAGCTGGGCCGCTGTTTCCGAGTGGAGAGCAGGTCAAAGGGTGAGGCGCCCAATCACGCCCACTGCTTTCACACAAACGCTGCACCAACGCTGGATGAAGCCTTTAACTTCTGTTTAATAAGCCCCTTCTCATGCAGGCTTAAATTACAGCCTCTTTTAGTTTACTCGGGTCATTTTAGACAGAGTACTGCTCAAGAACATGGCGCCACTCGAAATAAGTTTCAAGAGCTCCAATTTTCAGTCTTAAAGTAGCGAAAAAAATTTGGTAAACATTTTTGATGAAGATTATGCTTAATTAGTTCTAATGATAATTTTGCGAAGTAGAGCTGTTTTTATAGAAGAGATCAGGGAAAGAGGGCAGTACATATTTGTAAAAAATAACGATTGTTGCATCAGTGCTCTTGGGCACAAAGCTCTTTGATAACTGCACACTGAAGCAAAGACCATTCATCATAAAGTCAAAGGGTCAGGCAAGGTTGTATTTTCTCTGATCTATTCAGATCTGTCCACTTGCATTAGGTCAAAGGAATGTGTTTCATGGACCTTTGGGCTGTGAGGCTCTGTGTTAAGGTTTAGCAGTGTAATGTTGCTTGGCTTTAGAAGATGGGTTTTACCAAAGTTTGAATGATTTGGCTTATTGATATATCTAGTATGTAGTATATTGTAGGTATGTAGGTATTTAGGTTTATATAAGTGTGATCTACTGAACATTTTAAAGCAAGCAAGCTTTATTTTATTTTATTATTTCATTTCATTTAATTTGATTATTTTATTTTTGTTCAGAAATGTTCCTCTTCACTTTTTTTTATAATATGTGGGAGAATATAGCAGCAAGAAAGAAGAGGGAAAGAGAAGAATGGAGTAATGAGAATTTTCAGGGAAATGGATGAAGCATAGTTGAGAAAAAGAAACAGTGGGAACCAAACTAGATGGAGCAGGAGGGATAAAGCTAATGGAAGAGAGGAAAAGAGAGATCAGGCGGCTGACACAGAAGTCCAATGATCAAATGCAGATGTCCCCCACCCCTTATTTGAAGGGGTCAGTAATGCAAATCTCCAGACATAGTCGTTTTCTGAACAGCGGTTTCCCTCATGCCATATTTCATACTGTTGATTTGAAAGTTACGTTATGATACTTAGAGTTTTATTAATTTAAAAGAAGTTTTTTTTTATTAGTGCATTATTCTATCAACATCAGTTGAATATGTCATAGCACCGTAAAATACAAGCTTTTTTGTTTTTGTTGTGGCAAAATCTTTCAATGAAGTAATTTTTGTTCTTCCTCTTGTTTTTTGACAGATTCGTCATGGTGTTTGGCTGCTTGGTGCTGTCTGTCTTCTCAACCATTCCAGAACACCAGGAAATGGCCTCCAATAGTCTCCTGATCTTGGTAAGAGTTGAACTACAGTGTCAAAACTAAATCCAAACAGGATAAAGCATGAGAACCGTCTCACACTAAGCAGTTTAAAGAAAAAAATCACATGAACTCTGTGAAATGTGTTAACTGTACCCTAATACCGTAGCTGTATGTCTTAAACATTATGCAATGGTACATCCTTCATTCATTCATGGTATATGCTTCTACGCTTATGATTACTGTAATGAAAAGCAGAAAATGTCTGATCCTGGCATATGAGATATAGGCAATATCCTCTACTTCTCTAAACTAAATCGCCTCTGCTATCCACCAAATTCAGCTGCTATCTGTTTGATAATGTCTCCACACACATTTAAAAGCAAATATTGTGAAATGTTAATAGTACTGTACAGCACATTGTCAAGGTAAACAAATGAGTAAATCACAATATAACCAAATATGCCCCACATTTAGACCTTGTGGTGTACTTGATCCCTTTAATGCAGCATGATGGAATATTCTCAATAGTTATTTGATTAAAAAGCCAGCTAAAAGTGAGAGATATGAACACTGGATCAAAGGCTCATGTTATGCTAGTTTTCTGTTCATGGAAGCCTGCTGGTTTGCGTACTGGTAATGATGGCCATACAAATGGTCCTGATTTGTTTTATTGACTCAGCTGACACCAAACATGATCTGTATGATGTTCATGATCTGTAGGCAGTACTTATATGACCATAATGAAAGAGCTTTTATTCAGTCATACTGCTGCACCTTTAATTGACTGCAAAGACAGGAGATAAGTCAACAAAATAGAGGTCTTTTAAAATGGGTTTTACCTCTGTGAAGTCTGCAACTCCATATAAGGTTACCAGTCAATATCTGCTGCTGTATGTGTGCATTATATGTTTGTATATATGTGTGTGTTTGTATATGCTTTATAATATGAAAAAAAAAATGTATATTGGCTTTATAGTATACACCTACTTTAAGTTGCACAGTGTACCACATTAATATGGAGTTTTGTGCATCGATTTTCTGTATTGAGGTATACATGTATTTTGTACTATTTATTACATTGCTTAAGGAAATATCTGTAAAGCCCACGTGGCATATATATTCCAAATAAATGTGAAATATGTTTGAAATATATGCTAAATAAATGTTATATATATTTTTTTAAATAGGAAATACATCAGTTTCAACCTTCATGTACTAAAATATATTTCTAAAGGTATTTTGGGGCAAGAAAATGCATTTTCTTTGTCTGAAATATGTAGCGGATGAATAAACATTTTTAAATGCTTATAAAAATATATATTTAGGTACATTTATAACAAATATATAAACATATTGGTAGAAAATATATTTAAGTAAATTTTAAAACATGTTTTAGCAAATATATTTTGTCTTTTTTTTTTTTTTTTTTTTTAGATTTTAAAGATATTAAAATATATTTGAAAACAATGTCCTGGCAGAAAAGTTATCTAATTCTATAGTGATATTTTTCTTTCCATGTGGTTAATTTAAAATGAATAATTTTTAAAATAATAAGATATTTATTGTGAGTGTTGCTGTCCAACTATTTTATTTCCACTATTAAATAATTTTCACTAGTAAATCACTTTTGAAAACATCTAGACTGTACTGTAGTTGAGTTTTGTAGCTTGTAGCTTGACAAACGTAGGGTTCGAAGTAGTACTGAATGAACAGTATATGACTAAAACAGAGCTCACTAATGGTTCCATAGTCAGGTTATTTTTCTCTTGACCCACAGACTGTATAATGTTTGTTACTCTATATTGCTGTAAAGTAGTTTGTTAACAGTGTTACCAGTTTCACATCCACCCAAACAAATTAACTTCAAATGATTTTCTTTGTCTTTGTAGGAGTATGTGATGATTGTGGTGTTTGGGCTTGAGTACATCATTCGAATCTGGTCTGCTGGTTGTTGTTGCCGGTACAGAGGATGGCAGGGACGACTTCGCTTCACGAGGAAGCCGTTCTGTGTTATAGGTGAGCCTTCAATCAATGTGCAGAGTTTCTCTCCATCAAATGAAAATCATGAAGCTTTCGTTGTTTAGGTTCAGGATTTTCACAGTTTTCTAGGTGATAGAGTGAGCTCCGTATTAGAAAAGTTTACTTTTATTTAATCTCTTTCAACCTGGGGTACGTTTTCCAAAAGCAACCATGGTTGCAAGTTCCATTGTTACCAATAGAGTTCAATGGAACTAATTATCATAGTCAGCTAAAGATGCTTTTGGGAATTGTACCCCTGGTTAAAAGATTTTATCAGATTTACTAGCCATAAACATTTCTTACCCCCATGAAACGGTAAATATCATTATTTCAAAAATATAATTATTTTAAAAAATGGATATACAAATATATACAATTTTTGTCAAACAGCACATGACAACATTTCACTGACAGCAGTTGAGATAGAAGAGATAGAGAAGAAATTGTCATATTGGGAATTTATTCCTAATTTTTTTCTTTTTTGTAACTTTCTCTGTAAGGAACATTCTAAACATTTTAAATAGTATATCAGCATTTTATTTTCTCACCTAAACTGCATTTGCATTTGATGGTTGAAGAGGGTTCATTTTTGACTGTGGTTACTTGCAGTAACGTGTTAAAGAAACAAACAACCACATCATCACTGGTTATTGACAGAGAGTTCATATAAAAGCAAATATTTGGTTAGCCTACATTATTTAGTTAGCAGTATTTCTAAAGCATATACTTGTTCAGAAAGGAAGCATTACATTTATTACATTTTAGTTAAATCTAAGTCATTACATTTTAAGTACATCAAACAATATATATTTTACCTTTACATAGGGCTGGGCGGTATACCTTTTCATACCGAATACCGGTGTTTTTTTTTTTTATGATATAAATTTTTCATATACCGCAATACCGGTGAGTGTATGCGTACAAAGCGTTGGGAACACAAATTGGTGGAACATCCCGCCGACAAGCTGTATCGACTTGCGACTTGCAAGTATTTGCTTAGTTGGCGTTTTCAGGGAATCAGGGCTCTCAAGCGTAAGACCCAGTCTGTCGCCACGACATAACATCGTAGTGACCGACAGACAGAATGGAACTGTTCTTTACAAGCCTCCGCAAAATAACGCCTCCTCAGTTTTTAATATAGTGAACGTAAAAGACTTCAGTTCCCACGTGTCACTAAAGCTAAGTGCAGTTACTCTGAAGTAATGGTTGTGCCACTTTCCTGTCAAATAATTTGTCACACGGCGCATGCGTGAAATGCGGAAAAAATTTTTACGTAATTAACGACAAAAAAAATAATTAACGTCTTTAACGCGTTATTTTTGACAGCCCTAATATAAACATACATGAATACAAGAACAGGTAACAGGTTTTTAATCATTTTCAAGTATAACAGAGAAAAAGCATTTAATTTATTTAACCATCATCATTAAAAATGGAACTAATTGTGGAACCCTCCTCGGACCGGAATAAGCTCGTCACTTGATCCAACCCAAGGCTACCCTCCGTCAAGCAAGGAAAGGTTTTATAATGTACAGTTGGGTTATTTTGATTAGTTTAGAATACATCTAACTAATACAATAAAACACAATAAAAGCATGATTTTTGAGAATTAAAAAAATAAAGTATGTTTTTGCCAATAAAATCTCTCTCACTCTCTTTATATAACTATATATGTTGGATATATAAAGTTGTATACAAGTTTTATAAAACACTTCACAATTATTTGTATTTTTTATTAAATAAATACAGCTTCTTCTTTACAAATTTTAAAATACAAGCAAACTAACAAACAAAAACTTGCCTCAAATTTTGGATGGTCCAGTACACATATCTAAGCTATGGAAGGTGTATAGTCCCAGTTCACACAGTCATGCTTATCATATGCTTTGGCAGCTATCTAACACTAATAGTCAAATGAATTGCTCAGCTTTCATCCTTCCATGATGACACAAATTATATTCCTATGTAACCAAGGAAACAGCCTGATAACTGTAGATCACCATTAAGGAAGTGTCTTATGCCTGTAAAATAACCTTACTGCACTCACCCATTGACCCCAAACCTTTTACCCGGCTTCCTCCAGTCATGGCTGCCAAAAACTACCAAATCCACTTCAGCAAACAGCTCTCATTCAGTGACCCCTCAACCTGTCTAATGTTCTCCAGACTGCTATTACACTGTGTGAGCTCATTAATACTGGCTTCGCTATTAATAATGTCTTACTTTGTTTAAGTGTGTAGGTGCTTGTGGTGTCTGTTCTTAAGTGCTAACACTTAGCCCTGGCCTAATCGATCTAAATGGGGATAATGAACATCATTAATAATGGGAATAATGTGTCTGTGTGTGCAGACCAAATGTCCTTTGAGATATTACTAAGCCTTCCTCGATTTGAAATCTATTCCCCTTTGTCAGTATATCGTGAACACAAATCCTGGCACTATAGCAAAGATCTTGATCCCAAACATCAGGGACACTGACGACTCAATTACTGTATGAGGTTGCATATTAAAGCATTGATATTTGAGTTCATTAAAATCTTTTATCAACAGAAAATAAAATGTTGTGCTCATTTTTAAACATTTGTATTTTAGATATTTTAGACAGGCTTTCTTGGAGTTTTTATGAAGCAAAAGTCTCAGTACTGGAATGATTTTGATTCCCTTTAGAACTGAACAAGGGAGGTACTAAAATGTTCAAATCTGAAAAATGTCCACTTATAATATCAAATAATGTGGTGATAATTTGATTAATGGTTGGCCTTTAAGCATTCAGTGTCCGAATCCATTTGAAACATTATCATATATTATCATATTATCATATAACAAATAAACATCAGGCTACTTCTTGAAAGAAATTTGAATGTAAAAAAGTTGAAGAAATTTCTAAACCTTGTGAAGGTGGTTTTATAGCATGTGAACATGGAATTATGTCATTTTCTTTCTGGCTGAAGTCACTTTATACCACACACACATAAACACAACCCCATTTCATCAATATGATGTTAATGGAAACATAATGCACTAAGAATTAATAACAGATGATTGATTCTGGATAATTTAAAACTCATTACGAGTGAATGTTTATGTTCCCCGAGGTCCTACAGGATCTGAGGATAAGACTGTTGTGAACATCGGACTTGCAGCAACATTTTTTAGGAAATACTGCTTTCATGCATCATATACCATGATTGTTGCTGGAGAGTTTTAAGTTGTTTTAGGTTTGGGGAGCTGTTTCCAGAATAAACTTATTCGGAAAGGGTTTATTTTGCTTTGTCACATTTAAATTGAGTGTGTGTTTCCTAATTGATTTAACAAGTCATTAGCAGCGATTAGATGGTATTTGTGTGTTAAACTGATGAATAAGCGCTGTCAAAGACAGAATGGTGTTCGGATGATGATGTATGGGATTTTGTTGTATCCTTCAGCAGTTTATAGCAACACCAAGGATGGATGTACTCCTAACTGTGCTCATACTGCACAAAGACATATTTTAGATTTTCTGTCAATCAGTTTAAGCAAAAAATTTTACATATCTATAGTGCATTGTATTAGGCAGATTTCTCATTCAGGTAATTTAATATATAGCAATGAACTTATTAAAATCTTTTAAAGGAATCATTTAAATTTTGCTGAAAACAAACTCACCCATCCAAGGTGTAGTTGAGTTTGTCAAACCTATGCTTCCGGCATAGTTCATATTACTGCTGTCCTTTATATCTGACATACTGTAAACATATAAAGTAGGAATGTTTACTTGTTATATATTTTATGTAAGCTGTACTATATTGGAAATATGTCAAATAAAAGCATTGTGACCAGAGGTTTCAGGCTTCTGGACCCAAAACCCCATAATATATAATTGTCATTTTTAAAAGATAGTGGAACAAAGTTCTTTCACTTTTCAGCAGGGTTGATTCTGAATTGTGGAGGTGGTCTCTTTCATGTTAAGGCCTGATGTATTTTTCATGAGTTCATAGATCATCCCTCTGCTGTGCTGGGTAACAGAGTCATAATTTATATATCCAGAGTGCACTTCTACACCTAAATAAGCATTTTCTCTCGCAGCTCGAGACTCCCCAAAGACTTTAAGAACACATGTAATCTGTGGATTTGACTTATAACGACAGACTGCAGCACAGAGCAGTAGACTGGCTGAGCAATAAGGCCCTTTCTCTGGAAAGTTTGAGTTCATCAACTACAAAGTATATGAGAAATTAGAGGGAGGTTCAGAAAGAGAAAGAAAACATTATTGCAGTTGAGTAGTGCCTTAGAGTTGTTTGTGTTTTTTGAGGGCTTCTCCAAGTGGATGTGGTTTCTGTGTGAACTTCCCGTGTCCTTCGCTTCTTCTTTCTGCCTCTTTCTCTCTTTTCCCCTCCCTCAATTCTCTTTTCCCACAGAATATGGGCAAAATAGCAGTTTGGAAATCACTGTTTTCAATCATTTACATGAAAAGTATGGCTATGCTCCTCTGTGAACTCTCATTTGAAACATCGGTTATCTAGTTTGAGCTGTTGATATTTCATTCTCATTTACCTGATTTCAACTACACTGACAATTTTTAAGTAGAGATGAGACATTTACGTATACTGTGTCCGATTTCTGTAATTTGAACAATATTTTTACTGTACAGTAAGATACTGTAAATGTCTATGCAGTATTTAACTGTAAACAGCAAAGGATTATGGGAAATATATTCTCACTACTGTATTTATTTATTTATTTTCTTAAATCAATTTATAGTACACTAGTGTAAATTTACTTGCCCGCGAAAAACTGACCAATGGCAAAGGAGAATGTTTTTTTTTTTGGATATACTGATCTTTGGTATGTTGCCAAACGCAAAAACATTTAACCAGTCCGAATTAAACTGTTCAGATGAACGTGTAACTAACTTAATACATATTTTAGAATAGTATATGCCGTTAAAACAAACATGGCAAATGATATCCACTGTGTAAAATTTAAAATGTTATCTGACGCAGTTTTTTTTCTGTTCTTTTACCCAACCGTCAGACATTATAGTGCTTATTGCCTCTGTTGCTGTGGTTTCGGCCGGGAGTCAAAGCAACATGTTCGCAACATCTGCACTGCGAAGCTTACGGTTCTTACAGATCCTGCGAATGGTACGCATGGACCGGCGTGGAGGAACTTGGAAGCTTCTGGGATCTGTAGTTTATGCACACAGCAAGGTAATAAAAAGAAGAATTATTTGTTTGTGAGTTATTTTGATATACTAATAATTTAAATGCATGCCTTGTTTTATATGCAAAAACTACTGTACTACCGTATTCTGAAGTACATGTAAGCATCTGGTGTCCTCTGAATGCTGGTGTCTGCTTGTCTGTCTCACAGGAATTGGTCACTGCCTGGTACATTGGGTTCCTTGTTCTCATCTTTTCTTCTTTCCTGGTTTATCTGGTGGAAAAGGAGTTCAATAAAGACTTTGAAACCTATGCGGATGCATTGTGGTGGGGCACGGTGAGTCTCCACACCTCACATTTCTTCACAATGGAACATTCCAACTAAAATTCTGACCTATACTGATCTTCTCAAAATATGTTTTTCTGGTGCCATATACACGTTCTTAACTGATACATGTTCTGTGACTTTTATACAATTACACCTGGGTAATTTTGCCCGCTCTTGCTAATGTCCAACATTACTAGAAAACTGCAAGACGTTTCAGTTTAATATGATCATTGAAATCAAATTTCAGTGATAATTTCTGGCTCACATTTTCAGCCATTTCCTTCCACCTTGTTTGGGAAATTGAAGCATTTTTCATAAAGGTTATACGGAGACCCATTAGATTCCATTTCCTAGGAGATAGAAAGTAATCACGAGGATATAAAATGACAAGCGCCATCTCTGGTCTCGCTTGGATGCCCTCGATGGTTTAGATAATTCAGGTTGCCTAACCCAAAACAAAAAGACAATATACGTATGCATAAGTACAGAAATAACCACATACAGAAGGATATCAAATATTCTAGCAAATCTGTTCTGATGAGGTCAGGCAAATTCTGTCAATAGGTTAAAGCTAGCTAATTTAGCCAGATCCAAATGGGCAAGTTGCTTGATATCATCCTTCAAAACCATTAACAAAATGTCACTAAACAGTGAAGATAAACATGTTTTATATCAACCGTTATGTGTTTTATGCAGTTTATAATTGTCAGGTTAGAGCATGAATTATTAAGGAGACTTTTAGAAAGCAGATTTGATTTGATTCATATGTTGAATAATGCTTATGTTTGTGGTAATATTAATAAATATTAGAATCAAATTAAAAAGGAAATACAATATATCAATAAATCATTTTACATTTGAGGACACTCTGTAATAAATTAATATAAGTTGTAGTTCACAGATATAAAGCTGAGCATTTTCTTATGACCCCTTCTATGTTTTTTTGTTTGTTTGTTTTTTATCAGATCACCCTCACTACTATAGGTTATGGAGATAAAACCCCTAAAACCTGGACTGGACGAATGCTATCTGCTGGTTTCGCCCTGCTTGGGATCTCTTTCTTCACTCTGCCTGCGGTAAACCATTCTCATACCTTGTTTCCTACTTACAGTATTAATCCAGTGTCACTACTCCAGATACAACACCAATAAAGGCAGCAATTTGCATAAATGAGACATGTTTTCTTGGTTTTCAGCCTTCTGTACACAGTGAAATCTTATTCCTGTCTGCAAAATTTCCTTAAAGGAGAATTTTATTTGGTGTCTTTGTGAAATGCAAAAGGCAGTTTGGCGGATTACCCTGTCAGAGCAACAAGATTGCAGCCAAATTTACAAATCATTCTAATTGAAATGATGGAAATGGTTTAAAATGGATATTCCAATTTCAAGTTAAACAGCTCTCCCCTTTCACTTTTTTATGATGAAATGAAAAACGTTGAGGTTTTACCACTCATATTAGTTAAAGCTGCAGTCTATAACTTTTGTTGCTCTAGCGGAAGAACATGTAGCCGGATCTACTTCTCTCTGTTGATGTCTTTGACAAATCACGCAGATACTGGTACCAGATACTGAACCAGTCTAAATAGTTGGAATTTAAACACTTGTTATAGGTGTAACGTAGTGATTCAGGACAAGCCAGTAACACGGTTTGGGAAATGGATTAATGGTTTAACTGATTCCAGATTTTCAAATGTTTCTATGTCTGCCAAATATTGTCCTACAGTAGCTAACAAACCCTACATCATTGAAAAGCTTATTTGAAAAATTGACACTTAGGACTGGGACCTATGTTATTGCATACATTATATGGTATGTTAATGTGAACATTCAATATAATACTGTTGCTTGTTGATAATGTGAAATGCTATCACAAAGAGCTGCTACAGGAGCATTACTGTGTTTCCTGCAGTCCTATTGTCCAATTCTAAACTGTAGCATTAGTGACAGAGTTCTACTTTACTTGCATTGCAGGGTATTTTGGGTTCAGGTTTTGCCCTGAAGGTTCAAGAACAGCACCGACAGAAGCACTTTGAGAAGAGAAGGAACCCTGCTGCCTGCCTCATACAGGTCAGACTCCAGAGTCATTACATCTGCCCTCACATTTGAGGATATTATACAATCGTGTTCAATAGAACGTGGTTTATAGTGTCGTTTTTATGACAGATATTTTTATGTTAAATGTCATGCCTCTGAGTAGAGTTTGCTAATGGTCTCATATATTTTTTATGTAACTGTTTTTTGTGCCTGAATGTACCACAATGGTCTTTGTTGCCAGATAAATCTTTTATGAAATAGCTGAGACTGCAGATAGTCTTACCTAACTGACAAATATGGTTGACTTTACAGCAAAGAGACTTTATTTGCCTGGACATGCTGGTTTTAATATGGACAGATTTGGTTTTGATACCAGCAATTAGGAGTTGCATTGGGGGAATGTCCTCATAAAACAGGAGTGTCCTCAACCTGTATGTTATGCCTATGCAGAGTCCTTGTAAACCTTAGACCGAGGGGTGAGATCTAGAAATACATAAGTGACATTTACAGGAGGGTGAAAGCAAGAATATACCATACTTTGACTTTGTGTACTTATTTTAATTGTTTATTACACACATTTGTACATTCATGGCTAAAATTCAATATATACAGTGGGTACGGAAAGCGTTCAGACCCCCTAATTTTTTTTACTTTGTTATATAGCAGCCATTTGCTATGTAACAACATTTTTTTTCCACATTAATGTTTCAACAGCACCCCATATTGAAAGAATTGTTGAGATTTTTGCAGATTTATTAAAAAAGAAAAAATAAGTATTCAGACCCTTTGCTGTGACACTCATATATTTAACTCAATTTCTTCTAAATTTCTTCATAAATATTTCTTCTGATCATCCTCGAGATGGTTCTACACCTTCATTTGAGTCCAGCTGTGTTTGATTATACTGATTGACTTGATTAGGGAAGTCACACACCTGTCTATATAAGATCCTACAGCTCACAATGCATGTCAGAGCAAATGAGAATCATGAGGTCAAAGGAACTGCCTGAAGAGCTCAAAGACTTGTGGCAAGGCACAGAACTGGCCAAGGTAACAAAAAGTCTGGCCGTCTGGCCAAAATACACTATCTTAGTGAGAAAAAGCCTTAGTGAGAGAGGTAAAGAAGAACCCAAAGATCACTGTGGCTGAGTTCCAGAGATGCAGCCAGGAGATAGGAGAAAGTTGTGGAAAGTCATACATCACTGCATCACTCCACCAATCGCAGCTTTATGGCAGAGTGGCCCTATGGAAGCCTCTCCTCAGTGCATGAAAGCCTGCATTGAGTTAGCTAAAAACAAAAAAAAACTCCAAGGACTTCAAGATGGTGAGAAATAAGATTCTGGTGGTGGCAGCATCATGCTGTGGGGGTGTTTTTCAGCTGCAGGGAGAGTACGACTGGTTGCAAACCCTAAGCACACAGTTAAAATATGAAGGAGTGGCTTCACAACAATTTGACTGTTGAATGACCCAGCCAGAGTCCTGACTTAAACCCAATTGAGCACTGTACCACTGTACCTTGGCATAGTTAAAAAAAATCATGTAAATGACATACAGTGAGCCTCAATTCATCAATGTTTCCTTCTTCTTGTTTAAATCTTGTGCATGCAAAAGACCACTGAAAAACATAACTGTGACATCACGGTCAGGCCCTCAAACTTTGCATAATGTATATCCACCCATGTTCAGAAGTTCTGTATCATGAAGAAACAAGCAAGAATAATAGCGAAAAGTAAGATCCTGGAAATAAACGTTATGTTCAGGGCTGTGCACGGTATGTAAACTGCATGGACGGGTTGGTGTCTGTATTCAGAAAGGTACAGAAAGAAAGTAACTTACAATAAAATAATGCAAGCCTCTAAAGGGATATGGGTAGCTTGCTAGCAGTAGCCTGTTACATTACAATACCTAGGATTTGACTTACCACGAGTAAAGAGAGATGACTGAGGATGATGGTAAATGCTTTACAGATCCTGAGCACCACTGACAAGCATCTTCTCAAATTGTGTTCCCTTCAGCTATGTGGGCTATTGAAATTACAATCAGAGAAGAGCTCAATATTATGATTCTTGACCACTGATCTTGACCACTGATCTATATAATGACTATAATTCTGATAACTATAATTCTTTAAATAATAAAAAAATGTATTATTTTACAATAGTATTGCAGTCATACACACATTGAGCAGTTCCTTTTCAGGAACTCGAGCTGCGTCACAAGACGCTATGGAGAACGCCCTCAGCGTTACGGCTCTGAATTTATGTAAAATCAGACCAATGAAATGGTGAGACGTCACAGGCGGCCAGAAAGCATAAGAGCACATGGAATGCGACCGGCATTAGCTTTTTTGTCATTCAGCAAACGTGCTGTGAGTGTGTATGTGTATCAGAAACATCTCCTGTTTGAAATGCTCCGCTCTCGCCGGACACGCTCCGAGGAGTGTGTCTGTGCATGCAAGATCGTGATTCTCTCCCGCTGCTGCTGAGGCACGGCGGCGTTTGAGATTGCGAGTCTTGCATCTGGGGCTGGGACGGGTTGGTGACGGGCTCACACCTTATCTCCACCTTGCATTCCCTAGATCTAGTGCTCTGTCACTCGAGGTTCGGAAGCCCGCGTGCGGTACTTCCCCTCTTGTGTGAGAGCGATCCGCTGCTATGACGTTTTTCTTCCCGAGGGGAGAAAAAGGCTTATGCGTGTTCCCCGATCTCGGAAGGGAAGGCTGTCTTTGAGGAGATAGTTTTCACTAGCGTTCCTCACCGTGCCAGATCCGCTCGCGCCGAGGCAGAGCGGAGACAGCACTCGTGGGGATCGCATATAGATTCCCCGCTGTCGCTGAGGCGGAGCGGTGTCTGCATTTATGGGGCTCGCAGATATATCTGATGGAAAGGATTAAGACGGGCAATCCCCTCTTTTTTTCCTATCCGATCAGATTTAGCCACTGGAGATGCGAGCGTATCCCGTGCTGCCACCAAGGCGGAGTCACGGCTACACTCGTGCGGATCGAGACTGTTGCATTCGTGGGGCTTGCAGATAGATCTGATGGAAGGGATTGAGACGGTTGATCTCCTCTTTCTTTCCCGTCCGATTAAATCTAGCGGCGTCTCTCCGGGTATGACGCACCGGTGATAACGTTTACTTCTCTCTGGGGGGAACAGCCTACACACCTGGGTAGACAGCCAGCCATCTCGCCTTTATTTGTTGCACTACTGCTTAGGAAGGGTCGTAACTACATTCGCGGGACGCGTGGCGCTGCCTTGAGTGGTACAGCGGTAGAATCTCGCCTCCCGCGTGGGAGACCCGGGTTCGATTACCCGCCAGTGCAGGGCTTGATGTTTGCGAGCGATCTCTCTCTTGATGCGGCATGGTCTTTAAAAACCCCTTCTTAGAGTGTCCTGTCAGGTCCTGCTTCTATCAGCTTGGTCTTCCAGGGTGAGGTCCGAGGACTGTCATTTTATTAGAAGACTTTAGTAGTCCTGATGCTCAGGACTTTGGGAGGCAGGCCCCTCTGGGGAAGAGTGGTACACACCGCATTATGCGGTGCCCAACTCTCCTCAGTGCCCTCGGGAGATCGTCTTACTACCCTTGCCAGTGTTACAAGGCGTGAGCGTCTCCCGCGAACATCAGTCTCAGTATCTTCCACCCGTCAGCCCAGCGGGGTTGGG
>JAUCNO010000626.1:9342409-9356819 GCA_032353835.1 Enteromius viviparus | reverse complement strand
GGAACAGACAGGGACAGTTCTTTACAAGCCTCTGCAAAATGACGCTCCTCAGTTTTTATTATAGTCAGCGCAAAAGAAGAGTTCGAGGAGCAATCCGAGGTAATTGTTGTCCCACTTTTCTGACAAATAATTTGTCACACTGTGCATGCTTGAAATGGGTTAAATAAATTGGCGTAATTAATTATTTTTTATTTTTTATTTATTATTAATTATTGTTTATTATTATTTATTATTAATTGTTATTTTTGACAGCCTATATTTTAGCTCAACTTTTAAGAACATTTTATTTATTTATTTTTATAATCTTTTATCAATTGATTATCATTTTTATAATACTTTTTATTTTTTATTATTATTAATAAAAAAATGCGTTTTATTTCATATTTCAGCTTAAATATTTCAGAATTGTTGCTTTTAACATAGCCATAATAAAATACATGTACGTTTTACATTTTAATAAGTCATGTCTTCTAAAGTCATATTACACAATTTATAAATAATTATAAATATGGCAAGCACCGTGTGTTCTTTTATTATCAATGATACTAATATAGTTGTTGATAATATATTGAAATTATATGCACATACAGTATGTTTCTTTACTGATTTTACTTCAGTTTTAGTTATTTAAATGTTATCATTAGTTACTTATTTTTAGCTATTTTTTAAGCTACATTTTAACTTAAAGTAAAAATTGCTGCCTTTGCTACTAACTACAATAAAATAAGTGTGTTTTATATTTTATTGTTTATTTTGTCATTAAGTCAGGATGTGTGAAAAGACAAGACCAATATGTAGATGGGAGTCATTGAGAATTAATAAGATAAGATAAGATTGATAAGATTACTGGTCTATGATTTAAAAGTAAATTCTATTGTATTGTTTCTACTTTCTTCCTTCAGCGTGTGACTTTCTTCAGAATCAGTTTCTGAGTCAAAACTGTTTTTCAGTGAATGAAGTCACACGGGTTTTGATGGCGTGAGGTTTAGAGAATGATGACAGAATTTATCCTGGGAATAAACGACCTCTTTAAGCTTGATCTCATAAATAGTTTTTCAACAGCTCTGTTTAATAATTTCAACCACTTTTGAAGTGTTTTGTTGTTTATCATGACGTCTCTCCTAGGAGAATCATATCAAATGTCATATATTCAGCGTGAGGTCATGTATTTGTGTGCTGCTGGATGAAGCATGAGCTCATTTCCTGCAGAGAGCTAAAGTTAAACATGACAACACTCCTTTGAGAATTTCATCTATTTCATTCATTCACAAAGAAACAGCAGGTTATGCATTCAACTAGAAAAAACAAAGTCTGAATAAAAGACTGAATATAAGAACTACTAGTCGGGTTCACTCAGACATTGCTGCTTAACTGCACAAACAATAACAAGGAATCGTCATTTTACACTGAGAAAAAAATACTTTGAAACAATTTTCAATCAAAAATTACAAGTAAATACTGAGTCAGTAACACTGTAACACTGAATTAGACATAACAGTTTGAAAAGATGAAGAAAGTTTTGTCCAAATTCTGTTCAAAAAAGTGGTTAAATTAATTAAGTTAAATTAGTGAAATATAAAGACTGACAGTATTTTACTGTAAAATAATACTCCAATGTTTTATTTACAAAATAATAAAAAAAGTCTAGTATTGTTGATATGTATGTATAGTTTTTATATATTTAATTTAATTTTATAATATTACTATTGTTTTCATTTTAGTTAAAATTTTAGTAATTGTGATATGTTTTGGATCAGTTTTTAAATACGTCTAATATGTTTTTATTAATTAATTAGATAGTTTTATATGTGACCCTGGACCACAAAAGGGAACAAAAAATGTAAACATTGAGAAAATTACCTTTAAAGTTGTCTAAATTAAGTTCTTAGCAATGCATATTACTAATAAAAAAAATAGGTTTTAATAAATGTATAAATATGGGAGGAAATAGAACATGATCTTTAATATCCTAATGATTTTCTACAGACAAATCTATCATTTTGACGCATGCAATGTATTTTTGGATACTTCTACAAATATAGACTTAAAGGATTAGTTCACTTTCAAATGAAAGTTTCCTGATAATTTATTCACTGCCACTAAAGTTTTCAACAAAAACCTTCTTTTGACTGAAGAAGGAAATACAAACATCTTGGATAACATGAGAGTTATTATTTATTTTAGTTTGAAAGTGAACTAATCCTTTAAGACTGAAGGCTGAGGATCAACTAAACAAGACTAGAAATGTTGCCTAGGCAGCTAGATGAAATATATTTTAGTTCATTTCAATTGTATTCTTAAGCAATAAAAAGGATTTATGGTTTTAGTCTTATAATCATAACCCTGAAATGAACACATTAAATCAAACAAATTGCAAATGTAGGATTTATTTTATTTTTTTGCAAAACATGATCCAAAAATCTTGTTTTTACAGTTCAATCCATGTTTATATGTCCAGCATCTTTCACATTATATCAGTTCTACACAGCTTTTCAGAAGATGTCTGGATCAGATGGACAGGAGATGTTTGGGCTCAGACCAAAGTCAGATGAGGTAGAAGTGTAAACAACACATTTAAGTGTCATTTGACCTGAGGAGGGAACAGGTAATCAGAGACTGACTTCAGTAAAGCTGCTTCTCATTTCACCGCGGTAATACCATCACAAGACGACTGCCAACAGGCCAGAAGAGAGAAAGTCACTCGCCCTGCCAGACACACACACAATCGCAGCGACTCAGTATGTGCGATATATAACGCGCGTCTATCTGCTCCAATGATCTTAGGCTGTTCATTTATTCAGTTCGCTCAGTTTCAAATAATGGTCATATTATCATGCTGCAACGATAAAAAACATGCTTGAGTTACTGTAATGAATATGGTGGAGGTGTTGGGCGCTATAACTCTGAATTATTCATCTGCAAACGACTGTCGATAATAAAGACGGAAAGAGAAAATCAATCAGGAGTTGGTGAAATTTTATCCATATCAGGAGGAGATTCACGCTGCGTATCAATCCGTGTAGGTCTCTTAATGTATATGCATTAATTATTCAAAACATGAGCTGAGAGACTCTTCAAGATCCCTAGACTTGTGGGTTTTTGTAGCGTTGATGGTGTTGATATGTCTGCCGCTGGTCAGACAGACGTTATTGAAGGGTCATTGGTTAGCAGTGACCTGTAGACTGGGTAGAGAAATGATGTCAGATTCTTTGAGACTTGGAAAACAAATGTATTGTCAATCAGCTGCGGCTAGACAGACCATCAGCAACTCAGATGAGCTCTTAGACAAGCCGTTTAAAGGAATAGATCACCTCCAAATCTCCGTTCGAGATTAGGATGAGTTTCTTCCTTCATCAGATTTGGAGAAATTAAGCATTCCTCAGCGCTGGATGCTCTGCAGTGAATGGGTGCCGTCAGAATGAGAGTTTTATCAGAATAATCCACAGCACTCCAGTCCATCAGTTCACATCTGGAGAAGACACAAGATCAAACTAATCAAGCGTTAAGATGTTTTAAGATGTCTAAAATAGAGTCCACTTCCTCCAGTGAAAAAAGTTGTCACATACTGGATACTTTTTCCCTGGAGGAAGCGTTATTATGGATTATGAACTCATATTGTAGACAGTAAAAATGTCTTAATGCTGTATTTGTTTCATCTTTGGTTCTCTAGATGTTCACTGATGGACTGGAGTGCTGTGGATTATTGTGATGTTCTTATCAGACTCTCATTCTGACGGCACCCATTCATTTTCATGGCTGAGACACTGATGCAGAGACACATTTCTCCAGATCTGATGAAGAAACAAACTCTTGAATAACCTGAGAGTGAACACATTTTAAGCAAACCATACTGGACTTTATATATTTTTTTATATCTATATTGTGCAAAAAACTAACTAAAGTAAACCTAACTAAAAATTAAGATATCTTTATTTCAGATGCATAAGTAAAAAACTAAACTAAAAAGCAATGTTTATGTAAGAATTTAGCAAAATAGAATTTAGCAGCCAGTGGGGCTTGAAAGACATGAAAACTAAAAGGAAAAGAGGCATTTGTGAAAAGCTCCTGCGGTGTTTCAGACACCTGATCTGATGAATCTACAGACAAGCGGCTGAAGATAACATGATCTTTGGGGTTTTTCTCTGAAAACGCTCTACGGAGTTGTGTTTGACTTTAACCTCAAACAGTAGAGGAGCGTGTGTGAGGGGAAATACCGTGTGTCTGGTGGGATGATGTTGAGCATGAGAACCACATTACAGAATGAAGCATGACATCACCTGCCTTTCCTCCGGGAAAGATTGTGTGACCAAATGTCAGCTCATCAGGAAAATTCACACTGTTTCTCCTTAAAACAATGGTGTACGAAAACTTTTTTAGTTTCCACTTTGAATTAAGATTACTTGTCTTGCCTTATTGACAAATATGTTTTTGTATTTTTAAAGCAAAACCTCACTAAACCTTTTCAGAAAATAAATAATTGTGCTTCTCAAGCAAATGTATCTAGGTTTAAGAATGTTTACATTGTAAAACAGTACTGAGTAAGAACATTGTCTATAGTGATTATTCACTGAAATAATTCCACCGTTGTTCTGGTAAAGCTATAAAAAGAGGAAATGTTTTATTTATTCTGACTCATCTGTATATTCTACTGTAGGCAGTTTATTAAGCCATATTTATTAAATTACATTTAGACTTAAATGCCTGCATTTATATTAAAACAGTGTTTTAATTTACTTAAAAAAATACAACAACAACAAAAAACGTGGGTATAGTGCTACAGTGGGTCTTTGTTATATTGCAGCCATTTGCTAAAATCATTTAAGATTTGACAACAGAATTATTGACATTTTTGCAGCTTTATTAAAAAAGGAAGACTGAAATATCACATGGTCGTAAGTATTCAGACCCCTTGCTGTGACACTCATATTTAGGTCAGGCGCTGTCCATTTCTTCTGATCATCCTTGAGATGGTTCTACACCTTCATTTGAGTCCAGATGTGGTTGATTATAATGATTGGACTTGATTAAGAAGACACACACCTGAATATATAAGACCTTACAGACAGAATTGTGGCAAGGCACAGATCTGACCAAGGTTACAAAAACATTTCTGCAGCACTTAAGGTTCCTAAGAGCACAGTGGCCTGATATCCTGGACCAAAGCCTTCTCCAGAGTGCTCAGGACCTAAGACTGGGCCGAAGGTTTACCTTTCAACAAGACAATGACCCTAAGCACACTGTTCTTGAATGGCCCAGCCAGAGTCCTGACTTAAACCCAACTGAACATCTCTGGAGAGACCTAAAAATGGCTGTCCACCAACGTTTACCATCCAACCTGACAGAACTGGAGAAGATCTGCTAGGAGGAATGGCAGAGGATCCCCAAATCCAGGTGTGAAAAAACTTGTTGGATGTTTCCCAAAAAGACTCTTGGCTGCATTAGATCAAAAGAGTGCTTCTACTAAATAATGAGCAAAGGGTCTGAATACTTAGGACCATGTGATATTTCAGTTTTGCTTTTTAATAAATCTGAAAAAATTATTCTGTGTTTTTCTGTTAATATGGGGTGCTGTGTGTAAATTAATGAGGAAAAAATAAGTTAAATGATATTAGCAAATGGCTGCAATATAACAAAGAGTGAAAAATATTATGGGGTTGGAATACTTTCCATACTACTATATATCTCCATTTCACCCACAGTGTCACCTATGCCCTTCTGGTTCACCCCTCAATATGCAAGAATGTGTGTGTGCGTGTTGGTATTGGTGTTTGTTTAATGACATGGGTATGACAAAGGTATTACAATTTGAAGGTGGTTTATAAGGACACTGCCAATGACCACATAATTTAAAAGGTTTAAAAAACATACTAAATTGTGTTTTTAGTATATTTAAAATGCACAAAGTTTCCTGTAAGGGGTAAGTTTAGGTGTAGGGTTTATTTATGGCTATAACACATATAGGATGTACAGTATAAAAACCATTACGCCTATTGAGAGTCCCCGTAAACCACAAATACCAACATGAGTGTGTGTGTGTGTGTGTGTGTGTACCTGGTACTCCCTAAATTATGAGGTCCAAATGTCCCCTTAAGTACAGTAATACCAGTAAAATCTGACCTTCTTTTGAGCCCCATGAGGAAACAGAAAGAAGTGTTTTTAAAATCTAAAATAGTGTTTTATCTAAAATTTTCTTTGAGGTGTAGATTTAGGGAAAATACAGTTTATACAGTTGAAAAAGCATTACACCTATAGAATCTCCCCATAATGATAAAAATACAAGTGAGTGTGTGTGTGCTTTATATTTCTGCTCACAATGTTTTACTTTCCCTAACCCTGAATAAGGCTGCGTGGCGATATTACTCCACCGATGGTAGTCGTCCTTACCTTGAGGCCACTTGGCGTCACTATGAGTCTACAGTCCCTGTCCTGAGGCATGTATGGGTGCCTGCTCTGACCGAAAAAAAAACCTGTGTAGTTTTTTTTTACTAATCTGCTTTTTTCCTTTTTGTTTTGTTTTTTCTTCTCTTTCTCTTCTATGGGCTTGTTCTTCTGTTTTTTTCCCTCTTCTTCCTTTATCCCTTTTTCTTTTGGTTTTATATATTTTTGCATGTAGTGTGTGTGGCGTAGCTATGCGGCTGATGAGAACTCGGTTTCCGTTGCTACCTGGAAACCTCATTTGAAGGCGTTGCATACCTGCAGTCCTACAAAGTAGGTACAAACACCTGGCAGCATCTTCTGTCTATCCCTCGCTTCATTCATTATATTTCAACAGAGGAAAACTTTCCTCTATTTGTTTAATTCCTCTGTGTAACATAATTGTGCCTGCCTCCCACACATTCCATTCTTCTTTTCGCATCCTCTTCATTACAACATTCAAAAACATGCATTGTCCATTTTGGATGTATCTGATATGTTCATAGTCATCCACAAAAATCATTATAAGCCCGGCTCCATTGTAACAGACAATAGCAGGTCTAATGTAGGGCTAGCTGTCCATGAAATCACCTGATTGCAGTCTTTCTCTCAAAGTGAAAGGGAAAAAAACGATGCGAATGGACAGTAATGTTTCTCTCCATTTCGCATTTATGCCCACATTCTGTTATAATGGCCCAATTATAGATGAAGTGCATGAACAACCCTCCGTCTTGGTAAATAGTATTAAGAAAAAGACTTCAACGCCTTTGGCATCCATACATGCACTTATGTCACATAGGACCATGAAATGTAAATAGGCCTGCTAAAAAGCACGACTATAAAATACACAGAAAATAAACTAGTCATTTAGTAGGGCTTCAAATATGGCAGATCTGTTTGCTTGAGCTTTTGAACCTCATGCAATATACTGCATGCTTTGATATGCATGTATATGCTAATGGTTGCATTTATCCATGCATTATGTTTTGAACTGGCTGTTGCTTTTGATGCATTAGTATGCATGAAGTATTTTATTAAACACTGGATCCAGTAAATCTGAACCTGTCATGTCATGTAGTTTATTGTCAGCTGAAGATTCATTGCAAACATCTCACATTTATGTATTTCTCTTTCTACACCACCCAAAGGAAGGATCAAGGAGAGTCATCTACAAGGTTTGTATCCTTCTATATCTTATATACTATAAATAATTTACATCTGAGACAGAATTTTAAACGCTTGTTATGCTTGACCTCATTTGACTTTGGAAGCCTGTTCCTGTCTTGGAATAAAATGTCTGAGTCACACTTTACATTAACTACTGTGTACTTGCATCAAAAAGTAAATACAATGTACTCATTGTGCTCATACTGTATTGCAAAACACTTTTACTGCTAATGATACGGGTAAAATTAGGGTTTGATGGTATAGGTAGGTTTAAGGGTTGGTTAAAATGTAAGGGATGGGTCAACACTTAAAATATAAATGCAATTGTGACATCATTCCATGTCATTTACTTTGTTACTTGCAATTGCAACACAATGATTGTGATTCATCACAATTAAGACTTTATTTCTTATTTGAAGCTTCATCTCACATTTACTTTTTTTACATTTTGTTTTGAGAAGGAAGCAAGCTTCTATCTTTTCCTTTAAAGTCTGTTTACTGCCATCTGTTATGATGTGCACTCTAATTTTCATCAGTCATGTATACATTAAACAGATGTTATGGAATATGGAATAGCAAATAATTGAGATTTATTAATGTTTTCATGTTTTGTCACTTACCAGACAAATGTGATTATTGGGGGCCTTGACTTCAATTATAGAGAGAAATAATGAGAAAAGTCAAGTCAGACTGATTGAATGACTGCATTACACAGCAGCTACTAATGCAAAGTCTCATCAGTCCAGATAACAGGAAGAGCTAGTGGTGTTATTTGCATAATTACTAAGACAGAACTTCATATTGAGCCATAATAGCGTGGCCAGTATGAACAAGGCCAGACAAAATCATTTTCACATCATTACGAATGTATTAAATGCAGAACAAATGAATTGCATTCTTCTATTTTTCTGTAACAATAGTCAAAGAGGTGTTTGGAAATGGTGCTACTTTGGGTTCTGACCATCCCTCCACTCATTTATAATGCAGTACTCATCAATGACCAAGAGGCAATGATACCATAATTAGTATGGTTGCTAATGTGACATTATTGAGCAAAAGTGGATGACTCACTGCAGTGCTGCATTTTTGAGTGGCCGCTGCTCTTTTCTCTGACTCATGTTCAGCTGTCTGTCCTATTGTTTTCTCTGGAACCGAGAGGACTGCATTGTATTTTCTCTTAAACTAAATACAGATATTGTTTTTTCTATAGTGTTCTATAGACCTCTCGTTTTTTTTATGTGACTAAATAATATTTTTAGAGATTTTAATAACTGCGACTAGCAAAGGCATCAAATACTAAAGAAGGTGATCTACAGCATAGACCATCTGCCACGTTAATAGCTATGCATGAAAAATGCATTTTGATTCCTCACAAAACTTGCAATCAAGGACCAGTTAAACTTACTCTGAATAATCTCAGCATGTTTTTAATTAATTCAAAATACTTTCTTTCATCCACATTGGAGTAAATCATTTAAGATAGATCCCTCTTTTCTTGATGCTCCTCTCAAGTCTTTCATCTTACATTAGATTTTGTCTTGGTTTATTTTACCTGAAGGGCACTTTCATAATGATTGTTTACAGTGTTTGTTTGACTGCGCTTCTAATACTGTGAGGGGCTAAGCAAGCAATGCAGAACTAATAAAAAATGACTTGTCCTCTGCACTTTTTGTACTTCATGCTGCTCTTTGATGGTCATTGCCGTGGCTCATGGCAGGAAGGAAAGTGCTGTTATTTCTTGCACTCTCTTATTCTCTCTCTTCTTTTCCCCTTCAGTCAGAAACTGAGTTTTAAGGACCGGGTAAGAATGGCAAGCCCACGTGGACAGAGCATTAAAAGCAGGCAGACATCTGTTACAGACAGACGTTCGCCTGGAGCTGAGATCAGCACTGATGGATCGAGTCCTGCCAAGGTCCAGAAGAGTTGGAGTTTTAATGACCGCACCCGTTTCAGACCCTCCCTCCGTCTCAAGAGCCAATCACGCTCCACCCCTGAAGGTGAAAAGCAATCTGATTGGAGAATTACTTTAATTCCATTGAAATTAGTATTTAGCTCAATACTTTTTATTCTACAGTGACTATGTAGTGAAGAGATATCAATAGTTTTGTAATGAATTAAGACATAATGAAATTCAAAATCTGTACATAAACTGCTATTTTTTTCTTCCTCCAAATAAGTAACATTGTGACTGCTCCAGTTTATAAAAATATAAAAAATAAAAACTCGTGTGATTACCAATATAATTACGGCCAGCCATGGTGACACATTAGAGAGCTAATGTTGATTCTCATGATTAAATGATTATGATTGTAATTATCATAATTTTTGGTAATTTTAGTAATAATAGTTTGTCCATCTGATTGGGATCATGGAGACTCCATATTTTCCTGATTGGGTCCCAAAGGCCTTGACCTAAACTAGGATTCGTTCCCCATTCCTTCTTCCCTTTTTTTCCTCAATCTTTCCTTATTTTTCTTTGTTTAAAGCATTTATCAGTGTGTAAGCATGCTGTGTGGTGATATGATTACAATTGGGTTTAATCTGTTTCTTTTAATTTAACCATTGGCTGGAAGCAAGCACAGGCCTGAAAATAGGGTACTGTTTTTATACAAAAATTCAGTAATAAAAGAAGTCAATATGGAGTTGAATTTGAGACACAATACTGGCAGTTACTTTGTCTGTGCTTCACCGATGTAAAGCAGAATCAACTGTTCTGTAGGATGAGTCTTTATACCGTGGGGAAGGTATAAGGCAGTAGATTTCATATAGGCTACACTATAAAATGATAAAGTTAAATAGTTAATGAAAAATTATTACCAAAATAATGATGCACTTCTGTGTCTGTTAGATGACTTTCAAAAAACAAGCAAGAGACTCAGAACGACAGACTACAAGTATTTACTACAGTCTATGTATGAGAACTCCCTTCTCTGATTCCCAGCAACATCTTTAGCAGTTTCATTACTGCTTCATGATCATATCTGAATAAAAAAAAATGCACGTAACAAAATATAACAAAGGTTTATATGTAAATTTAACCAATCATTTAATTCCTTTTGAGCCTGTCTTTGTACAGTATGTTATGAGTAATCTTACTGGCATCATACGTCATATCTCCATCTGCAGGTGGGATGTCTTCTCCCACTCAGACACACAGGTCAATTTATTCACCATACAGTAGAAGTACCCAGTCACTACTAAAAATGTTTAATTCAATTCTAATTATATTATAATCATTTGAAGTTTCATATTTTATTTATATTTTTGAACCACTATTTATTTACTTATTTTGTATGAAAAGTATTATTACACTTTAATCTGAAATCTACTCTCCTTCGGGTAATGAACGAGATGAGTTTGTTTGTTCATTGATTTTGTTTGTTTCTTCACTCCTCACCAATGGATCCTCTCCCGTGAATGGGTGCCGTCAGATTGAGAATCCAAACAGCTGATGCAAACATCACAATAATCCACACATCTCCAGTTTATCAAAGTGAAAAGCTGCATGTTAAGAAACAAATCAAGAACATTTTCACTTTAAACTTGTGTTTCTGCCTAAAATACCAGTCCATAATCCATAAAAACTTCGTTAAAATCAATTAATCAGTGATGTAATGCCTAATATCTCCAGATCGGTTTGGAAGAAACAAATTCAACTACATCTTGGATGGCCTGAGGGTGAAATATCAGCACATTTTAATTTTCACTATTCCTTTATTATTTTATTATTTCAGCTAGCAAAGATAATTTAATCCCTAGGTGTTTAAAGAGTGTTGCATCAATGCATTTTTTTAATGGGGGGGTTGGGTGGCTTGTAAATAATTGAACTTTTCAAGAGGTAGCATAATTCTACAGTCAAGAATCTTTTTGCCTCAAAGCACTGAAAACTCTGATTTTATCCAGAAGCGTATATATCCTTACTGATGTCCTATGGCTGTAAATATCTTCCTGATGACTGATGGATTGGAGCCTCTCTAGTCAGGTTGTGAGAATTCTTGATGCAGCACACAGGGCACGATTAATCCTGTGCATCCAACACACCACTTCCTTTTCACCGTCTCTGCTTTATGTCATAGCTGTAGCCATAGATAACTTGTTATAAAGTAGCTGTACTTGAGTCTATATTCAAGTGGACAAGTGTGTGCACATGAAAGTGTTTTGAACTATTAATTAGATGGTTGTTTAAAGTAGTGCTTCCAGTTGTAAAAATCAATGTAATTCTAGCTCAGAAAAACTGGCATAAATATATATTTTAAGAAGAGAGATTTGCAACCTGGGGACCTGAGAAACACTCTTTTACACTCTAATGGAATTAAATTTCTGTATGTTCTTAGAAATGTGTTTTAGTACACGTACTGCACAGTTGTTCGGTTTCCATTCAGTTTGACCTGCACTACTTCATTAGTTTATATTCATTCACAATTGCTGCATTTTTCCTTTGATGTTGTTTTGATTAGGAGACCCTCTTGCCAGACTGAACCAAATTGAAATATTTTTATGAAACATTAAGCTTTTTTTCTTGCTTATCACTCCACAATTATTATCATTTGGTGATGGTTTTTAACATAATCTCCCCTTTCTTTATGCACTTTAGTGCTAATGACCTTTTTAAAAATTGTATTGTGTGTCATAGGTGAGGCTAACGTTGGTGCTGATGAGGCTTTTGATGAGAAAGGGTGTCATTGTGACATGTCAGCAGAGGACCTGCCACCTGCGCTGAAGACCGTCATCAGAGCAGTGAGGTAAGAGCGGTGATTCTTCACTTTTTTAATGCTGCAGCATTTCAGAACTTCAAAACATTACAATTAAAGCAAACATTACTGGCTCATTTTCTGCACTGAAGGAATGCCATCAGTATGAAAGTGCAAACAGCGGTTTAAAACATCAGAGTAATACAGAAATCATTAACACAACTCCAGTCCATCAGTTCACAAGTGAAGTGAAAAGCGGTATGCTTATAAGAAACAAGTGCATGAAGATGTTTTGAACTGTTAATATAAGTCCATAATGCATAATAGCATGTGAAAAACTGTTGTTATGGATAATGGATGGAGGCACTGGTTTTAACAGCTAAAACGTAGTAATGATGGATTTGTTTCTTACAAACATGCAGCTTTTTGCTTTACAGCATGTTAGCTGATTGTTTGTGGATTATTATGTTATTATATGGTTTAAGCAGCTGTTTGGACTGTTTCTTTCAGATTTTGCCACTGATTCTGACAAAATAAATGACTTGCCTCAGCAGAATAAGGTGATACACCAAATACCCTACTACCCAATACCCAAATACTATAGTCTAAAGCAGCAAAGCTTTAAACCTAACTACCTATTCACCTGTGGTGCATAAAATCCATTATTAGCCAAACTAAACTCAACATTGCCTCGCCTCACTTTGTGGTGCAGGCCTCAAGCAAAAAGTGCAATATTTGACAGCACCTTTAATCAACACAACACTGTCTGCTTGTCAGTCTTATTTAATTATTCTAACAGCCACTGAGAGCATGAGATGAATCAGTGTCTCATTATCTCATTTCGCTAATTTCACTATCGCAAAAGAATACTGTCATGCTGTTCACACTTCACACACATCAAGCAGGCTCTTTTCTTGTTGTTTTGTGTGGTATGTATGGGTCAGTGAAAAGCTGAGTGTTAGATTGACAGTACAGTATGTGCTCATCTTTTCCAGCCTCTCACTTTCGTTTTTATTATAAGGAATGAACCCAGTCTTCTTTAGGCTGTCCTGCTTTACTGAATATTCCAGGCTATAGGCGAAATGCTGTGGTAACCCTGTAGCTTTCAGCTGAGGTCTGATTGGACTCTGTCGTGTGTCTGACACCAAGCTCAGACTTTCTCAGGGTGTTGGATTCGTCTATGCTGTCATTTGATCACCTTTCTTAAACATTGCTGTGCTCATTCTGAGTCACTCCAAATGTAAACTGCAAATGGTTTGATTTGTAATGTATTGGAAGAAAGTTTTTTAAATTGTTGTTATTGCTCCATTATATAATCATCATTCAGTCTCCTTTTATATGATCATGCATACTGTATTTTGCTCAAAAGAATAAGACAGATTCACACTTTACATATTTGTGCTCACATATCTGTTGAAAAGTCTTTAAAGAAAGAATAATTAATTAATATATGGTTTTGCAGGATCATGAAATTCCATGTGGCAAAGAAGAAGTTTAAGGAAACTCTGCGCCCATATGACGTAAAAGATGTAATAGAGCAATATTCAGCCGGTCATCTGGACATGCTCTGTCGAATTAAAAGTCTGCAAACCAGGTAGGACAATCCAACGCTATCTTAAAACCAATTCATACTTATTTTACAATTTTGTACGAGTATGTACGACCCCACTTGTATGATTTTTGTGCGGGTTGTGATGAGTAGGTTTAGGGCCAAGGTCATTTCTACAAATTAATATGAATTGGCAGCTCGTAAAATACATACAATTTAGCAAAAAATTTTACGAGTGAGGTCATTTGAATTCTTACTCTTAAAATAGTTACCAATTGCCAAGAGTTGGGGCTGGACATCCCAACTGTAACAAAAGGGCGCTGTTCCTCCCGTGAAGGCAAGAACTAAGGACTCGAAGAAGTTCATGCAAAAAGTTTTAATCCAAAAACACTTAAAGATGAACAAAACAAACAAAAAGCTGACGGGGCAGCAAATGGGTTACACACACGCGGAGCGAACAAGACACATCACACACGTTACATTAACAAGACCTGAATGACAACGAAAAGACAAGTGCTGCGTCCGAAATCGCCTACTACCCTACTATATAGTAGGCGAAAAACAGCATGCGAGGCGAGTAGTATGTCCG
>JAUCNO010000626.1:9328293-9342309 GCA_032353835.1 Enteromius viviparus | reverse complement strand
CTAGTGCGCAACTCCCCTTGTTTCCCCACCTCTGTCTTTCTCCTCCACGCTGTCTCGTGATGACAACCACACATACGCATTTACAGGTCTTAAATAAATTATCTAAGAAATATATAAGTGCATTGTTTTTTTTATGACGGTATAACGGTATTGAAACTGATACCGTTGCTATTTTTAGATACCCCGGTATACCAGAATACCGTATTACCGCCCAAGCCTACCTACCATTTAGCAGAAAACTCTGGCTCTCTAATCTCTAATGAGTCTGCTGTGAAGTATTTTTAGGGGCTGGTAAAATTAATGGTGCCTGAAACTAAATTGTAATGCTTTCCCCGGGCCCAATAAGTACCCTGTAGCTCTGAAATACTGTCCTGTGTACCCTGTATCTTTTTTAAACTTTAGTGGGCCCCTGCAGTGACAGGACCCAGGACAGTCCCAACTACTGACTGTGGTGTGCCTCTGTACAGTACGTTTGACATTTGTAAAGCATATAGATCTACAATGTAATGAATACCCTTAAGACGTCATGCGCCGTGATGTGTACTTCAGAGTACACTAGTGTTTGATGGTGTTGTAATATATACTCTGAGCCACACTACAGTGTGTACTTGCGCTGTGATGTGTATTTTAAGAGACACCAGCTCTATGGCCATAATAACAGGGCAGATGGGCCGGCTGCACACTAGCGGTTACGAGGCCCAGAGTGCTGGCTTGGAGCAGGGCTTGTGTTGTGGCAACCTGATGAGCATCTCCCAGCTTCACTGCGGTCTTGCCCCCTCATCTCACCCAAGGGTTGAGCAGGGCACAGGGTCAGAGGTCAGATCCTGCCTCGTAACCAAGGTTTTTCAAGTGGGCAACCACATATAAACAACAGGGACGGGAAGAACTGAAAGGGAAGAGCAGCGCTAGAGAAGGAAACGCTATGGAAACACAAGACAGAAGCAGTTATAGTCGGGCCAAATTAGCAAAATCTGTGCAATTGCAAGAATTTTGATTTGCGACTGATTTTCTGTTGCAATGTCTGCTCTGGGAAATTTTTCACTCACACGCAAAATTCCCAATTGAGTTTAAATTCTTATTGAAATGATTATATTTTCAAATAATAGTAGATGTGACTTTAGAGTTATCTTTGTTAAATTGTGGTTTGTTGAGTTGTGTTGAACTAGTTAATGCGAAGAACAGGAGGAATTTTCAGAAGTGTGGTGACATTGTTTGTGTAATGTACTCTGTAATCTGTAAGTAGATGTCCTTCCACTAAACACATTATAGGTTTAAAGAAACAAATTAAATCAAGTTTGCTGACTCATAATAAATAGGTAAAGGAGGCAAATATTTAATCCTGTTTTCCAGGGGGAAATTCCAAAAACTTCTTGAAGCAATAGTTCACCCCAAAAAATAAAAATAAAAATCTGAAGGCCTTTGCAATTAGATGCTATATACATTTGTAAATAGTATATTTTTAGCTTTAGCTTTACCATTGTTATTCATTGTTATTTCAGTTCTTTTCATTTCTTTAGTTATTGTTTGTATTTTAAATAAAATGTTATATTTATTATTGTTATTTCAGTATTTTAAGTTAAACTAAATGACAATTAGCTGAAATAAGTTTACATTTTTATATTTAATTTAATTTAATTTCATTTTATTTTGGTTCAATGGATTTTATAAAACAGATTTCATAAGGCACTATTGTTAAAATTTTGATAAATAATTAAACTGCTAGTTGTGTTGAATTCACTTTATTATAAAAATGTAGACTAATTAGACTGTTAAAACAAAATCCAGAAAATCGTACATGTAAAATGCACTATTTGGGAAAAAAACTGTTATGTTTTATTATTTAATTTATTTGTTGGCAACCATGATGACTGTAAAATTAAATGTATATATGTGCTGTATAATGTCTTTATAAGTTTTTGTTTTTAGTTCACTGGCAACATAACAGCACATTAGTAAATAATGAGAGAATTTTAATTTTTAGGTGAAATGTTCCTCTAATGACATCACTCTATTTCCTCCGCTCTTTTCTTCTAACAACCCGGCATGGACATTTCTAGATCACAGCAATTAAGTGCAATAGGAAGTTCACCTAATTCCAGGACCCTGAGCAAAATCAAAAGCTTGAAAAAGATTGAGGGGGAGGAAGTGAGGGGGACGGACCCTATCTTTAACAGGAAATGCCATGTTTAAGCGAGAGGCCCGGTTCGGCGACCCAACGCTGCTTTGTGATTGGCTGGAAGGGAAGCAGAGTGGAGGAAGAGAACTTGGGGAAGATAATTATTGCTGTCTACGTGAGAGAGGACAGTGATGGAGTGATAGAGAGATGGACTGATAGTACAAGCACACAGAGGGAAGGAAGTCGGATGGTGCGAGGAGGATCTCTTGGGAGGTGTGGGAGGGATGAGGTCACCCGCTGCGTGCTACCCAAATCCTGGGCTCTTATGCGAATCAGACGATCTCAATCCCGTGAGCGTGTGTGCTCTGAACTTGTATGAATGTTTTGAATGATACGGCTGCTTGACATAATGGAGTATAGAGTATATATTATACTAACGAGCAGTAAAAAAAACAACAAAGATGTGATTTGTTTATCATTTATCATATATAATATATAATATGCATATTATTTTTAACTCTATTTTCTTAAAAACATGGGTAACACTCACACTTTATTTTACAGTCTGTGTACTTACATGTATTTATAATATATACTTACCCAAGCAAACACTAGTAATATAAAGTAACTACATTGGGGTAGGATTAAGCTTAGGGGAAGGTTCATGGTTAGTACCTAGTTATTGTAATTAATACAACAAGTACATATTTATTAAAGTATTTATTCATCTTAGTTCATGTTAACTAATGAAGTAAAGTGTAAACTATTGTAAAGTGTTACCAAAACATGTTTCTGAGTTAAGCGACTGCATCTACATCAGACTCTGGCTCGAATTGATAAGGTAATATCGATGCCTTTTTTTTAAATCTTTGGACACAAAAAGGATTTATGGAAACGTCTAAGGTTACGTAGGTAACCCATGTTCCCTGAAAAAGGGAACGTAGACGTTACATATGGGAACTCGCATTAGAGACCAATCGTCTTCGAATCTTGAGAAAAGGCCAGTGAATATTGGTGTGCATTTAATTACAGCCAGGTGCACCTTATCACAGCGTGAGTATAAGAGTGCATGGCTGGAATGCACTTGCAGGTTTTCGCTGAGGAGCTGAGTCTGCATCAGCGCGATCCAGGGTCGTGGCAAGGGGATGTAATGTCTCAGTTCCCTCCTTCAGGGAATGTGGGACATTCTCCTTCAGTCGAGTCACTCCGACGTTACATATGGGAACAAACCCGTGGAAAAGGCCACGACCCTGTGGCCCCGTTACGCAGAGACCCCGATGCCAATGGGCCAACCTCTGGTTGGAGACAGCATTCCTTTTCTGCTGATCTTCAAAGAAGATAAAGAGCTGCTGAGAACTACTGAAGCTCAGACTGCGGTCAATCTAGAGCGTACCGGACACAGCAACTCTAAGGCTTTGTCTTCCTCCTCCTGGGGCAGAGCTTGTAGGTTCTTTACCTGATCTCGGAAGGGTGTGGTAGGAACCTTAGGCACGTAACCGGGCCGGGGTCTCAGAACAACGCGAGAATCCGCCGGGCCGAACTCTAGGCACTCTTCGTCGACAGAGTAGGCTTGTAGGTCCCCCTCCCCTCTTGATGGAGGCCAGAGCAATCAGGAGTGCTGTCTTTGACAGGTATTTTATCTCGAACTGACGCTAGGGGCTCAAAAGGAGCTTGCCGCAGGCCGGTTAGGGTGACAGCAAGGTCCCAAGAGGGTATCGAGGGCGGTCACGGGGGATTAACCCAACGCTCACCTCTGAGAAACCTCATAATGAGTTGGTGCTTGCATAGGGATTCACCCCCCACTGCATATGTTCTCATATGTAACTCTCTAGACTCCAAAGAGTTACCCAACACTTTACAGGTATTTTGTGAATCCCAGTTGGTCGTAGTTTGCTGTTCACACCTGTAGCTCTGAAATACTGTCCTGTGTAAAGGATTTTTCAGCAGTCCTTACATCAGCTGGGTTTGTGTGTTTCTGTGGATCAGAAAGAGGTGGGGGTTTACAGACTCAGATCGGTTCCTCCTGTGCTTCATGAGGTAATGTAGCAAGCTCAGTTTGGCCCGGTTAAAATGACCTGTGTATTTTAGGATGCATGTGTTGGCCTTCTTCATTCAGTTTTCTAATGCTTCATGTGAGACAGAGTTGTGGAATGTGCAGTGAATGTTTTACAGGCTTAGTGAGCATTTAAGACCCCTCCTGTCTCTGCCAACCATCACAGTACACCAGAAACCTTTTTACTTTCTCTTCTGTCACGACTTTTACTTCTCCAAACACTGGCACATAATCTGCAATGATGCATTTCCAAGGAATGGTGGTTTGCTCCATTTTTAAAGTCAAAATGGTCTGCAGACTGCATCTCACATTGACTCTTTTAGTTTCTTTTCTAGCTACATACATTCTTGGTTCTTATCATTTTTTAATATTTTAAATATTTTAGCTTTTGGCATCCCTTACAGATGTGTTTCATTCCTGTATCTATATTTCTTTCTCTGTCTCTATCCCTCCTTTCCTCATGTACTTGTGAACAAACAAAAAGTCCTTTCATCTTTCATTCACAGATATGTATCTGATCCCCAGAGCTGTACAGGCTGTGCTCTCAAACACAACCACTCCTCCCCCAACCGCCAGAGAGGGAAACAGAAAGAATGAAAATATGCAGGAGATAAAAGAAAAAAAAAACACTCAGAAAAGCTGTAATTAACATTCTGAAATTCTTCAAACACCCATCTTCCAACATACAGATGCCAATCTGAAGATAGGATATAAAGGGATCATTAACACACTTTGTCCATTTTAGTCTATTGTTGATGTTAATGGTAAAGTTTATAATTGTTATTATTATTGTTATGACCATTTTTACTGTTTGCCAGGTAGAAGTTGTTTGATTCATTTTAGTCATTTTAATTTTCTATTTTAAAATTTATATTATTTAATTATTTAATAAGATTCTAAGTAGGCTTTGTTTTTATATTTTCCATTATTCTAGGTTAAGTTGTAGTTATTTTGCTTTTATATATATATAATTTTTATTTATTTTTGTAATTTTGTTTTAGTGGGTAGTGTTTGTAAATTTAAACCACAAGGAAACATTTCTATTTTTGGTTCTTTTCATTTATTTTGTTTAGGTTTATATTTTATTTGTACTTTATTTCAAACTTTGAAAATTATTTTAATTGTTTTAGTTATAGTTAACAGTAACTGTTGTGAACTGAATTTATTTTGTTTGGAAAACTTGTTTGAAAACAATCATGTTGTAACAAAAGGGCGCTGTTCCTCCCGTGAAGGCAAGGACTAAGGACTCGAAGAAGTTCATGCAAAAAGTTTTAATCTAAAAACACTTAAAGATGAACAAAACAAACAAAAAGCTGACGGGGCAGCAAAATGGGTTACACACACGCGGAGCGAACAAGACACATCACACACGTTATGTTAACAAGACCTGAATGACAATGTGACACCAACTGTCCGAACAGTTTTCCCCAATATGAAAGTTTTAATTTTTTTAATTTTAAGTTTAAATATGTAGTAGTCAGCAATTGAAGTAGATAAAAAAAATAATAATCAAAGTTGTCCTAAGACAAGTTGGCATTTTGTTTTTACTACTTTGATGAAAAGTTTTGAACCACTTCAAATGTTGACTACGGTACCTTTTTTTTTACCCGCAATAGTTTCCCTACAATATGCATGAAATAGTGAAGAGTGACAGTAAATACGTTTATAATTCTAGAAAATGTTCTTCTTAACAACCCCAGAGAAATCTTACCCACCTCAAAATTTTGATTTATAGCATATAACATATAGAATAAACTTCTGATGAACAAGTCGACTGTAAGAAAGCATTTTGCTGTTTATGACCACAAAGAACAAATCAACTATTATGGTGAATGGCGGGTGGCTACGTTTTTGTTAATCTTTATTTACAACACCTGTTATAATTTATTCTCAAGCTTAATGTGTAAATATTATAAATATATATGCAATATAAGCCAGAGGAGAACTGGTGACACAAAACTTGTGACACCTGATAAAGTTTTGCTTAGTTGGGGTCTGAAAGACACTTAGCTTTCAGAAATGTGTACACATTACAAACACATTGACTGACACCATCAGATTAAAGCTTGACACTATTGTTTTCTGTAGAGCTACTTTACAGCTGAATCTCATCTGACTCAAGCTGATTAACAACATTGGTGCCTATTGTCAGACTGCCTATAGTTGATCGATTAACACTCTTGACCTAAATGACATAAAGTGTCTTTTATAGTACAGCAGGTACTTTTTGCCACTTGAAACGATAGGAAAAGGAAGGGTTTGAACTTGCACTGCACCATCTACATGAGCGCAAAATCAAGCATGTTTGTGTACTAATCACTAGGCATTCTCTCTGTACATATAAATTACAGCTAATAGAACATTAGGAACAGAGGTCATACCTGATTCATAGCCAATCAAAACACATTGCAACATACTCATTATAAATCAACACTTTCACCTGTAGCACATAACATTCAATCCTCATATATTTAAAAAAAAGCAGCCCCAAGCTGAATCAACAGAGGTTAATAATGGTGCAGGCAATCAAGATTTTGATTAAATCAAAGCGCATTCATCTTGTGTAACATCAGTTTGAACATCAGTCTGTGTTGCATTATATGTGAACTAAATATGTCTTCTATGACACAATGATATTTCAAGATAATTAGCAGCCACATTCATGATCTCTATATAATATCTGCACTGGTATGCTGACTTCACATTAATGTCATCATGTCACATCTGTTCTAATGGCCCTGAGGCAGTGCTTCTCCTTGGTCGTATATGGGTCACTGGGTGGTGGTCAAGCCCTGGGGTTCTGCTAGATAATGTGATGTGGCATATTTTAGAAGCTATATTATTCCCATATATCATTAAATGTATATACAGTAGATGTTAAATATGTAGCATGTCTAATTGCTTAGATTCTTAAGGATGTATTAAAAGGACACTTTGCTATCTCATAAAACCTTGGAAGCTGATACAGTACATGATCTGATACAAAATAGTAAAAAAGACAGTTGTATGTCAAGTATCTCTTTTCAAGCCATTTTTCCATTTATAAGCATGGCATTTTTTAAATTTGATTTTGTAGTCAATGTAGCCAATGTAGTCAAATGATCAAGGTTTATAAAAAAGTGAGAGCAGTGCCACACTGTGACCAAAACAAAATATCACAGTTCCTGACTTTCTGCGTAGTCCAGATTAAGAACAAATGACCAGGAATTTTATACAATTTTGATTTCATCTTTTTTTTTTTTTTCTTCCTTGAATCTAATTTGCTAGTAATAGTCTTTTTCTCTCAAAGTCGGCTAATCGGGATGTGAATCTTTATTTCTTTTCACACATTTCGTTCCTGCTGGTTTGCTCAAATCTGTCTCTCACTTTTAGGGTGGATCAGATTCTTGGTAGGGGGCAGATGCCTATGGATAAGAAGGTCAGAGAAAAGCTGTTATCTGACGGAGACATTCTGGAAGACATGAGCATGCTGGGAAGGGTGTGTAAGGTAGAAAGACAGGTGAGTTTGGAGACACTTGGTTAAACTTGGTCACACTGAATCGATTCATCTCGTATTTCATTGAATATCTGAATCAGCACTGGTTGTTAGGTGTTCTTCAACTATCAGCGGTTATAGCACTGTGGACATTCCGAAAATAAAGTCAATTAAAAACAAACATTTCTTACTTGAATTTTATTGTTTTACTAAGGTGATTGTCTCATGTTTTCATCTTTTTTTTTCACTTTAACTGTTTTTAATGAAGAATCACTGTATTAAACATAACCTATGTATTCTAACAATGTTTTTCTATGTTCCGTCACTATAGGTACAGTCTATTGAATCTAAGCTGGACTCTTTGCTGGATATCTACCGTCAGGTTCTGCAGAAGGGTCCTTCCTCTGCCCTCACTCTCTCCCCTCTTCCTCCGTTCGGGTTGGAGGAGACTTCAGACTATCCGAGCACAATGCTCAGTAAGGATCTCTCTTGCTCCTCCCAGGTCAGCCAGGTCATCTGTGGTAATCACCCCAGAGCCCTCCAACTAATATTAGCCCCCAGCGAACTCAATCTCAACCAGAACAACTCTACAAATTCATCTCCTGGACTTAATCCGGCTTCTGCCTCACCTTTTAATCCATCAACCTTCCAGGTTCCTTCAACCCCATCCATGGAGTGTCCCTCAGCACAAGGGAGTCCTTCTCAAATCCTCAGTGCAAACAGTTTTCACTCTTCTGTAGGCCATTTCCCATGTGTCGGTCAACCACCTCCACCTCTTCCATCCCAGTCCTCTACAAAACTTCAACATTCTTCCCTTCCTCCACAAGCAGGCCATGTTCACAGCATGGGACCCTCTAGGTCGGACCCCACCGACTACTCCAAATCCTGCTTCAGAGGAGTTGGGATAAACTTTGGGCTTAACTCTAGTATTAGCTGCAAGCTTCAACAAAAAAACAGACCCAGTGCTAAAGAGGACAGTTCTTGGAGAAGACATATAAGCATGGATGCGGAGATGGACCCTCTTGCTCCAGTCTCTCCTCTTGCCCCAGTTCAAGGCCAATGCAGTGGGGACAGAGGGCTAGGGAAGTCCCTCTCTGTACAGGACCTCATGCAGCCTGTTCTGGAAGGTCTCGGTGTGGACACGCCTTCTAGTTTCTCCACCAGTGTTAGCAGCAGCCAGGACTCTTCAGCTGGGGGCATGGAGATGGGAGTAGGGGGCTGGGGAGAAGCTGATCTCTTCATCAGCGATAGAGACCTTGAGATCTCAGCTAAGACACATACTCAAGGGTTCAACTTTCTTTCCCAGCCCAGCCCCATTGATGCATCCTACTCCTCTGAGCTGCTTAGGACAAGTAATACGGCTGGTGCTAGTCACAACCTAGCAAGTGGATATACACCCAATACGGGCAACAATGAGCCTATAAACATGCCACACGTTCGACTAAAATAAAGCAGCCTCAAATGTGTTATAAACTCCTCTGATGGAATTAACTTTAAAATGAAAGCTTATTTTATTTTGGATTGTTTTGTATTTTTATGAGGATATAGCAATTTTAGATCATTTTTTATACGTGTTCTATTAGTTTGGTTTATTTAAAAGAAATGATTACGATTTCATATAGGCCACCGTACATGACATATCATAGCATGCATTGTTCTTTTTCAAATGTACTGTAACATAAAAAAAAAAAAATCAAATAGAATGTGGTAGATTAATAATCAAACTGCTGAAATGATCAAAAGATGGCATGAACTATTCATTGGACTGCATGAACACTGCATGTCTCCAGTCTCACCACAGAAAGGTTCGTCAACCCGATATTCACAACAATGTGTGAACATCAGAACATAAGACAGACTACATAAATGTGTCATACTTTCTGAATTTATCATATTGTATTAAAAGATCATTTACTTTTCTTATGTATAAAGTGCCAGACACATTGAAGGAAACTGAAGCTGCTGAAAATTGTACAGTTTTGATAAAGCACATTAAATGTTGAGAAGCATCTCCATAGTTTCTGTACTACATCAGTTGCTCTTTTTATTTCTTGTCTTTTTTAATCTCTGATCACACAGCAATCACATTTCACACAGTCCAACTTAAAATCGGTTTGGTTTGGTAAATAAACATTATTATTCCATGCATGTGTGTGTGTGTATATATATATATATATACACTGCCCTCCAAAATTTTGGAAACACCCTAGAAAAGTAGAGTTTTGGACAATATTGGCATGAATCCTTTATAATTTGTGATCATTTTGGGGACAACACAAACTATGAAGATATTTCGTATTACTTAAACAGTTTATACATAGAAAAAACTTAAATCAAAAATTCCACCATGAGCAGCTATTATAGCTCCGTATAATCTGGGCATCCGAGCTGTCAGTTTATTCAAACATTGACTTGATACATTACTCCAAGCATCCTGAAGGATTGCCTGAGGATGATTCACACTGGTTGAACACTTCTTGTGGACATCACGGTCCAGTTCCTCTCATAGCAGCTCAACTTTGACGTGTATATATTACCATTATTATGTAATCAAAATTAAAATTATTATTGCTGGTCTTCAATGATAATGTAAAGTTACTTTAATGTGCAGTATTAGCACCAAAAAAAAAAAAGGATTTATGCTGAAATCCAAAACCATTTTGCCATGGGTGTTTCTGAACTTTCGTTACTTTTATACACACAGAAGGCAGAAGCAGGCATCAGAGTTCAAATGTATTTTATTTTTGGTTATGAACATTATACATTAGATAATAGAGAATCATATTCCCATTAAAGTACGTAAGTGCAAGTGCAAACAAGATGGCTCATGCTTGTTCAGAAGACTGTCAGGGTAGACAGTAAAGTGCGCTAGCTACTTTAGCTTCATGCACACAAAAAAAGACAGAACTTCAATTATAAAGCTATGTCACAACACATCAAACTACGTAACAGACTAACAGAATATCTCAAAGCTATTGGACTGGAACAGTTAGCTACTATTGCAAGCAAGGTTACACAAGCAATGTTAGCAACAGGGTTTAACCATTGCACACAAGCGACAGGATAAACAACGCTTACTCTACACTCCCACTAGAGGCAGATCTGCTTAAAGTGCTTAGAACAACATTAGAACAAATACCACAACGAAGACTGAAAATTCAAACATAACATACGATTGAACATAAATATACTTAACGTCACTACTGTAATCTTTGTCAAGCAGGCGTACCCTTTTTACGTTTCCTTCTTCTGCTTTTGCGATGCATTGTGATAATAAACCAAGCTTTGTTTATGGAGTTGAGAAGAGGAGGGATGGTGTGGCTGACCCGAGTGTGCGCAGCCCAGCACAACATTCATTTGTTCTTCTGGGCCTTTTGGGCAGATTTAGTGACCTTCCCAGAGGTCGGGGTCTTCTTCTCAACCCCTTTGATGACACCCACTGCTACGGTTTGACGCATGTCGCGCACTGCAAAGCGACCTGGTAAATGAAGATCATCCGAAAAATAAAGTTATTATAATAAATCAAGGGTCTTTAATCTTTGTTAGTCCAGTTATTGTTACTGTAAGTAAAATGTAAATTAGATTTACTACTACTCTACTGTTGTATTGATATACACTGTACCATTTTTTTTTTTTTGAAGATTTCCCACTGAACAATCTGACCACGTGGATTCACACTGATATGAACTAAAATTAATTGTTTTAGGCACCCCTGTTTTAGACCTATTAAGATTTTCAATTTATGTATTATTTGGTTGAGCCAGGTTTGAATCAAAGATGTTTTTCCCCTCTCTTTTCTCTTATCACTTAGTGCTTTTACTCAAGCTGTCCAGGCAAATACAATCTGAAATACTCAAAAATAAAACTTTAAGCAAATATTATTAATAATTAAAAAATTATTAATTATTTTCATTTATGCCCACCATAAAAAAAATCCACTGCACTGCAACATGGTGAAATATTCTTATAAAAAGCACTTATAAGAAATTAAGGAATGTTTACAGTGGGAGTGAAACTAGTAATAAAGTCAAGCGTTTTATAATAAAGATACTGAAGAATCCGTAACTTTAAATCCAAATTAAGATATGACCCTTACCAAGGGGAGGATACTCAGAGAAACTCTCCACACACATGGGTTTGCCTGGTATCATATCTACAATAGCAGCATCCCCAGACTTCAGGGACTTGGGATTGTCTTCCAGCTTCTTTCCAGAGCGACGATCAATTTTTTCCTTTAACTCTGCAAACTTACAGGCAATGTGAGCGGTGTGGCAGTCCAACACAGGGGCATACCCAGCACTGATCTGACCCGGGTGGTTCAGAATGATCACCTGACCGGAGAAGAAGGTGGATCAGTGTAATATCAAACAGTGAAATGTAAAAAGAAACAGTAAAAAGCGTTTATTAAAGAGTTCTTCCAGTTTTGTTGGTCTAAAATAATGTCTTTAGTTTGATCCAGAGATGTTACACAATATTGACTTGAATAAAACCAGTCATTCTTGATGGTACCATTTTTTTTTCAGTATAGACACCAACAGGCATACTGCATCTAGATAATATGTATTTTACATCAAGAATTGTGTCAGAAGGCTTTATAGCACTATAAAACACCAAACTATGACCTGTACCTGTGCAGTGAAACCCGCAGCCTCCTGTGGAGGATCATTCTTGCTGTCACCTGCAACATTCCCACGTCGAATATCTTTGACTGAGACATTCTTCACATTAAATCCCACATTATCACCTGGAAGAGCTTCAGACAAAGCCTCATGATGCATCTCCACAGATTTGACCTCAGTGGTCACATTCACAGGAGCAAATGTCACAACTAGGCCAGGTTTCAGAATCCCTGTTTCAACCCGTCCCACAGGCACAGTACCAATTCCTAAATACAGAAACAGAAAGAGAACATTCCTACAGCAGTGACATTTTACTGCATACTGTATATAACTTACTAAAGATCAGTTGCAATCTCAGTTATTTTATCTCTTAAAATTCCATAGACATATAAAATAAAACTATAATAACAGGTGTTTTCCATTTCTAATTGAGACCCTTCCAGTTTGAGCATCCTCTTACCTCCAATCTTGTAAACGTCCTGCAGTGGGAGGCGAAGGGGTTTGTCAGTGGGGCGGGTTGGAGGCTGAATGGCATCCAGAGCCTCCAACAGAGTTGTCCCAGAGACACTACCATCCTTACGAGTGATCTTCCAGCCCTTGAACCAGGTCATCTACATAGGAAACATATTATTACAACCAGTACATGGATGTACAGGATGTCCTTTTTATTTTCAGTAAAAAAAAAAAAAAACTTGAAAAAAGTAATACATAAAAATATAAAGCAACGCAGCTTCACAGTTTCTTGAGCAGCTAATCATCATATTAGAATGCACTCCAAAGGACAATAAACACCATAATATTGGATGCTGTAGCATTGCATCACTGGAATAAATTAGATTTATTATTTTTTTTATGTGTATACAGTACTGAATGCACATACAGTAATGCACATATGGAATCTCTACAAATAACATAGCATGTAATAAATAATTTGGCTTGTAAAACGCTAAATTACGCTATTAATATCTTTAACTATTGAGTATATTAATAATATGAAATGTATAAATCTGTAGTTAATTTGACACTAACGTTTGGGCTGGCCTCCAGCATGTTATCTCCGTTCCATCCAGAGATTGGAACAAATGCCACTGTATCAGGGTTGTAGCCGATTTTCTTGATATAAGTGCTGACTTCCTTAACAATCTCCTCATAGCGCTTCTGGCTGTAATTGGGTTCTGTAGAGTCCATTTTGTTGACACCCACGATCAGCTGTTTGACACCCAGAGTGTATGCCAGCAAAGCGTGCTCACGTGTTTGGCCGTTCTTTGAGATGCCAGCCTCAAATTCTCCGACGCCAGCCGCCACAATCAACACAGCACAGTCCGCCTGTATCAGAAGAAATGAAATGTTTAAGAATACCTTAATGAATAAAGAGCAACTTCCAGATTGCCGTTGTTGTGTGATTACATACAAACCTGTGAGGTGCCAGTGATCATGTTCTTAATAAAGTCTCTGTGTCCTGGAGCATCAATGATGGTGACATAGTACTTGCTGGTCTCGAACTTCCACAGGGAGATATCGATGGTAATGCCTCGCTCTCTCTCAGCTTTCAGCTTGTCAAGGACCCAAGCGTACTTAAAGGAACCTTTTCCCATCTGTGAAAGGTAAATAACATACATCTGTTTAGAGAAAAATCTGGAAAAAAAAACTGAATTTTATAAATGAATGCTCTCTGTCATACACTGTAAAAAATAAATGTATTTTTACTGAGAAATAACAGTAGAATTTTACAGTCAAATCCCAGGTTGATCAG